>VWZZ01001010.1:0-75064 GCA_013399095.1 Psophia crepitans | reverse complement strand
CATCCCTGGCCAGGTTTAATTCAATATTCATTCAGATGCTTTCTTAAATCTGTTTTGCTGGACTATTGCTTCAGCCTGTGCCTTTTGCACTAATACTATTCAGAATCATAGAATATTTTAGGTTGGAAAAGACTTTTAAGATACTTGAGTCCAATTGTTAACCTATCACTGCCAAGTCCACCACTTAACCTTGTCCCTTAGCACCACATCCACACATCTTTTAAATACCTCCAGGGATGGTGACTCAACCACTTCCCTGGGCAGCCTGTTCCAGTGACTGACAACCCTTTCAGTGAAGAAATTTTTCCTAACATCCAGTCTAAACTCCCCTGGTACAACTTGAGGCTATTTCCTCTCATCCCATCCGTTGTTACTTGAGAGAAGAGCTACAACCTGGCTACAACCTCCTTTCAGGTAGCTGTAGAGAGCAATAAGGTCTTCCCTCAGACTCCTTTTCTTCAGGCTAAACAATCTCAGATCCCTCAGCCGCTCCGCATAAGACCTGTGCTCTAGACCCCTCATCAGCTTTCGACATGCTTCAGCATCTCAAAATCTTTCTTGTAGTTAGAGGTCCAAAATTGAACATGGTATTCAAGGTGCAGCCTCACCCGTGCCAAGTACAGGGCGACAATAATTTCCTTAGTCCTGCTGGCCACACTGTTTCTGATACAAGCCTTATTCAATGTTTACAGATCTGTAATAAAATAAATGTAAAGGGAACTAAATGAATATTTTTTATGAAATAAATCTGAAACGGAACATGAGAGTTTTTTCCAAGTTACCTGTATTTGTTCTGTCACACTGGACAGATGCCTGTCTGACAGGAGCACTCAAAAACTGCTAGCAATGGAAAGTTCACAGGATTGATTCCTTGGTGAATCAATCTTCTGAGTAGAAAATGTTTCTGAAAAACTAACTTAAATCTCTCTTGTCACCAATTGCTTCTTGTCTTTTTCTCAATGATATGGAGAGCTGACTACTCCTTGGTTTCCCAAGTTTCTCACAAATTTGATGAGTGTCATTCTACAACCCCTCACGTTTCTCTTTCAAAATAAATAGAAGAAAATCTTCAAACTTTTCTTAGAAGTTGCATTTTTAGACCACCATTCATTGTTCTTGATCTGCCATGGACCTCCTCTCAAATTAGCACACATCTATCTGGAAGAATGTGCCAAAAGCTGAACATAAGATTTCAGCTGCAGTTCTACCAATGCTGAATGAAAGAAAATTTTTCCTTCTATATCGTCTGTATAAAATATACTCATGTTTGTATCCCCCAGACTGACTTTTACCCTTTTCGCAATGAAATACTGTTGTTGATACTAATCTTCACAGAGCAACCAGATACCTTTCTGCAGAACAGCTACTGCTGTTAATTTCGCTGTCTTGCGTTAACAGGGGTGATTGTTCCTTCTAGGCAAGGAAATTGGCACCTGTCCTTAGATTTGGCTTCCATATCCGTTAATCAGACACTTATACGGCTAATCCTGCTGTCCATCAGCTCTTTGGTGACTTATAAGAAGGTGTATGGTAGGTTAGCAAACTATTGCACAGTGAGCAGGCAGACACCCTCACTCATTCAGTGGACAGTGCATTCCTCTTCCAAAAGCCAGGCATGTACACACAGAGAAGCCTAATCAAGACTAATGTTGGTAGAAGGTGAAGTGGGGGAAAGTTTTTTTTTCTATTAAAGACTGTATATCCATTGACATAGTAAATCAGAAATAGCAATAAAAATAGTCTTTCCTAAGCAGGTCCTCTTTATTACAAATGAGTACTCCCTTGTAGAGTAGGAAAAGTAGAAATTAATGAATATAGGAAGATTATCTTCAGGAGCATGTTAGCCTTCAAACCACACCGAAAAGGGAAGTTAGAAATCACGTGCAAGCAATTCCACCTCAGAATGACGTGTAGCTCTCAGAGACTCTATCTGAAAAAAAATTTTGCTTTAATTCATTTTCAGACTAGAGTAAGTCAGATGTGCAGATAGGAGTGGAGTGATTCTGGCAGAGCACTTTGTTTTCATTCTGTTCCCATTACCACAGGAGGTGAAATCTCAGCCTGCTGGAAGCCAAGGGAGATTTGCAATAGATTTCAACAGAACCAAATAACCTGAGCTGTGTCGCAGGCAGCCCTGTGCCCTACTGACCCCCCCAGACTGCCTCTTCCCCACCCCTTCTATACGTTGCAGACAAAAGACACAATCAATCCCATAGCACAAGCTCAACAAGATAGACTGTTTTGGGGGTTTTCTTTTTTTAATCTTCAGCACCTGAAGTACAGGTCTCTCTTGTTTGATTTGACTAGTTATATTTTTTAATGATATCATGTGCTATTGTGTGTTACTTATTTTGGTTGATTACAGCAACGCTCAAATTGAAGCATAAATGAAGCTCTGGTTTCTGACTGTATAAGTTTATAGTCTCAGGCTTGTGAAGATCAGAAATGTATTTCACTTCTGGGAGCGGAGAGCCACTGAGGTGATTCAGACTCCTGAGCAGGTTTAACATTCAACACAGTTTCATAAGTTTTTGCAGAACTGGGGCATGAACTGAAACAAAAGGAAAGGGGTACAATGGGCAAGAATAAAGACTGAGTAATTAAAGAATTTATAAGATTTGATGGGTAACAAGTTAGGTACATGCCTTAAACAATAATGATCTCTTTTCAGCTCTTAAGAACAGCAGGTTGCTTTTCATCTTTGTGTCCCTTCTCTGCAGATCAGCAGCACCATTTACTCACCTGAATACACAGGGGTGATACCTGTGTCCAGCCAGAGGGCTTAGGGAAGGCTCTGGCTTCATTTGTTGTCCTTTGTACCTGTCTTCACAGACTACAAAGAGCTACCTCACAGTATATTTTTGGCATTACTGTGTCTGTCGTACCCACATATTTTGGTCTTTCAGTGGGTACTGAAGTTGACACCCATGATGGTCCTTTTTTGAAACCAGGGGGAAAAAAGTGGGACATTTTAAGCTAGAGAACTTCCTCTAATGTGGTTTTCTACAAACTCAGAGGGCAGTTAATACTTTAAAAGTTTATAGAAAATAAACCTTGAAGGGAGGCTTCAGTGAACAAAATGCTTCAAACGCAAACACAGCGTGCAAGCAATTTAAAAGCTAAAATACATTTATATAAAGACCAAAATATTCTGAATTCCTACCAGTAATTTATGGACAACAGAAAAGAGAAAATTCTCCAAATAAATTGTAGCACATAATCTGTGCTGTTTTAGTATAAGCTTGGCACAGAAAAAATATTCGAGTGTGCTGGCATTTTTCAGTACCAATAACTGCTATACTAAAACGTTTTAGTGGTGGTTTGTTTTTTTTTCCTCACATTTAAATGTGAGTTAAATGACTAAGAAAAAGTAGGGGTTAATATTCATATTTCTTTTTGTTATATTAAAACATCCATCTGTCATCATATTCCACCTTTGCAGGCTCAGGAAGAAAATATGTGCGCAAAATTTGGATCTGTTTACAAGGTAAATGTATTTGAAGCTTGTTTTCTTATAATTTATTTTGCACAGTTTGATGGCTTCATGTCAAATTAAGCCTATGGAAGTCTCTAATGCTGCGTAACATTTCGCAAGTAATGAACTGTATCACAATTCCTAATGTGGTCCTGACTGATTCAGAATGTTGACTCCTTCCTGGCAATTTTGAAATGTCTATTTAGTAAAAGATTCATGGTGTGGTGATATTTATCCTCAGAGAAACATGATATAAGTTAATAGAATTTATTGCATATAGCTGTTATGGGTTAGACTTCAGGGTATTTGCTTCAGCTTATATGTGATTTAAGATCTAGTGTTAGTGGACTTGCTAGTCGGCAGGCTAGGGTGATGGTATTAAAAGAATAATGGATGACATTTAGTACACATTTTAATTTTGTTAGTCCTATGTTCTGTCACAGCAAGCACAGAAAACTGCCTTTATGCTAATGTTGCCCTGTATCAACTAAACTTTAATTGCTGCATTATGCAAAATAGAATTCTATCAATTAATTTGAGAAAGTAAAGGGAAAAAAAATTGGCTTATTAATGGTTTTCACCTGAAACTTCTTGTTACTAATGAAACAGTAAAATAACACTTAAGTTACTGTTAAAACTGAGTTTAACATAGATGATGATCTGTTCAATACCACCATGAAAATAGGCAACCTATACTTGTCTTTCTACAAAGAAATAAGCTTGCTTAAAGGCCATGTATTGAATAAAATTGCACATGCAGTACACTGTGTGTACTAAGAAATTACATTTACAATCTGGGTGCTCCCACCCAAAATGTAACCCCTNTATTGAATAAAATTGCACATGCAGTACACTGTGTGTACTAAGAAATTACATTTACAATCTGGGTGCTCCCACCCAAAATGTAACCCCTTTCCCATCCCCCTCAAATTGGGATTTCATCTATATCGTGTTGCAGGAGAGAATTCACTGTCATTTCTCTCTATTCTTCACAGGATTTTTCTTTTCAGATCTCAACTCTCCCAGCACATTTTTTCCAGGACCCTCACCAGACTGCTGTGAGATTTTTACAGTATTTCAGTGCAGAACAGCATGCCACTTACTCTGCTCTTGGACTGTGTTGCGTGCTTCCTAGAGCATGGACAAATTGCATACTTTCCAGAAGTACTTTGTTTCGGGTTTTATTGCGTTTACAAGCCCATTCAGCAAAGTGCTGGACTTCATCATCAAGCGGGGTTGGTTTTGCTTTGTTTTGTTTTTTTTTACTTCTTTCTGTGTTTAGAGTCCTGCAGGTTCTCCAGTGAGACATGCTGGAACAAATTGATAAATTAAGTTGCAAATTCCCAAGACTGAATGCTCTGCAGGGTTTTAAAAAAAAAAACAAAACACCAGACTAAATACTGACCTAATAAGGAAAATGTTTAAAAAGCTCACTACAATCAGCTACCATCGTGTGGGACTGGAAAGTGGTGAATGTCTTTCTATCTTGAAACCATGTGGCTGCCATCCAAGACAGAGCAGGTCACTGAACCATACTTTGGAATCAGTTAAATTGGCTGAAATAAATAGAAAGGTTAATTATCACCCACCTGCTGGGAAAAAAAAACAACAAACCACTGTGGTACAGGTGGAGCATATAGCAGATGATGCCTTTTCCTGGATACTACAATCAGAGAATTTCCATACAGAAACTGATTAACATAAAGATCTCTTTCTCTGCGATTATCAATATAGTTGGTGGAAATTTTCTGTGCATTTAAAACCTGTCAGCACACTGAGTATAGTAAGAAAAGTTTAGTTATCTAACCTGCAACTGGAAAGTGTCAGACTGACACACACTGCCATAAAGCTGTTCCAGCATCTTGTGCCTTCACATCAGTTGTTTTACACTAAAAAAAGAAAAAATATAAAAAATATCATAGCACAAAAGATAGGGTGGCTTGTGAACAAGGATCAAAACCTGGCTCTTACCCATGCCTGAAGAGCAGCCAAGTGGTTAACATCTCTATCCTCTGTGAATGTCAAATCATCTTCCATGTTGTGGCAGATATGGTAAGGCAGAAAAGAGACATAAACATTCACAGTTCAGTATGTTATTGAACCCCTTAAATGAAAGAACTTATGGAAAAAAAGGTGTCTGATGAACAGCTTACAGGATCGGAGTCCTCATACTTTCTTTGGAAACATCTGTCATTAACTGCTAATAAAGACAGGATACTGAGCCAAATAGATCACTGAGCTGATCAAGCGTGAACATTTCTATATTACTATAATCCACTGTATTTTTTGATAATTGCCACATGCGGGTGCTCAAGAAAGAAATATAATAGAGTGACAGTGATAATAAGAGGTTTCAGTTGTACTCCTGGTATTTTATGCATATTCTCAAGCCTAGAAGTAGTATTAGTCTGATTGTAAAATTTAGGCTAAGTTAGGACTCTCATTTCCTCATTTGGATGCTCATATCAAGAGAGAACAGTAACTGGGAAAGATGAATGCTTCAGATAATGCATATGCCAAATGTAATAGAAAGAATAAATTATTCTAATGCTTTTATTTGCTGGACAACCCAAGCATTGTAGGACATTCTCCTGATACTACCGCAATTTTTCCTGTTTATGGTAGGCAGCCTGACACAGAGACTGAAGTGTACCTGCGTGTCATCTTCATAAGACATAATTTTGTGATATTGTAATGAGTACTGCTGGAATGGAGAGCAAAAAACTGAATTCAGAAGTCCCTCGTCATTATTTTTCATTAGCTATATTTCTACATAAAATCATTAAAATGGTTCATCACTGGGAAATGGGCACGCTTTTGTTGAAACAGAATATTGTAATAATAAAAGGCATATCAATTGTGTTAGAAGTTAACAACCAATTTGCCAGATGTCTGCAATGATAACACTTCATGAGCCGGGAGTTCATCTCAGCGGTGTGATACCAATATTAGTATTAATATCAGGTTTAGAATGATGGGTAATTTGTATCTATTAGTCAAACAGAAGCTGTGTATTTTCTGAATTATGATTATCAGACATAACTTTACTTCTAAATTACATTGCTTGATTTAAAACTATAGATAGTTTTTTGAGTAACATAATTGAGCAGATATTTATTTTGATTTATTGGAGGCTCCTATGCTGTTAAAACATAAAGATTTCACTCAGATGTTATTAGCATCTCCACACAAGGCTCCAGAAGCACAAAGCAGCATAATAGAAACAGGTCGCCACAGGAGTATATCAGCAACATATCCAGTGAGAGCTCAGGGATATGATCTGGAAAACACACAACTGAATCTAAAAAAAGGTAAATTAAATGTTTCCCATAATGTTCCCCAAACAGCCCGCATCCTAGATAGTAACAAATGTAATATAAGAGAGAAAAACAGATATGCACAATGGCTATAATAAAAAGAGTTGTATTCAACATGACAAATGTTGGAAGTGTTTTGGAAACAGTGCAAGATACCAAGCAAAGCCAGTGAAAAAGAAAACAAAGTCACAGTGAGGTGGCAGAAGTAGCTAATGTTGCAGATGGGATCATCGGATGGCCCAGACCAAGCAGTTGGGATGTTATGCTTTCCAGAAGCCTGGAAATTTGTATCCTAAAACATGCTACAGAGTCTCAGAGGAAGAATATTTTAGTTTGTTAGAAAGCTGACAGAGAAGGAATGGAAATGAAAATTTTTACGTCACTCCAGAGTGATTCCTTTTTACGGAATTTGTACTGAGATACATCATGCGACATTTCATTTGGTCCTTTTCAGTGAAGAGATACATAGAGAAAATAAAGGCTTTTGAAAGGTAATGTCCAGAGTGCATGGAAACAGTTAGGAGACTTGAACAGAAATGTTACCTGTAATCTTCCCCTTCTCATTACAGGTTCCTCCCATGTGTGGAAGGTTGGCCCAGGCTGGAGAGTGCCCCCCAAAGCTGCTCTGTCACTGCCCTCCTCAGCTGCACAGGGGAGAGAAATTACAGTGAAAGGCTCGTGGGTCGACAAGGACAGGGAGAGATCACTCGCCAATTATTGTCACAGGTAAAACCGACTCAACTTGGAAAATGAATTTAATTTATTATCAATCAAATCAGAGGAGGATAATGAGAAATTAAACCAAATCTGTGGGTCTCTTCCACAGGAGAGAATCTTACAGAAACTTCTCCAATATGAGTACTTCCTATGGGCTACAGTTTTTCATGAACTGCTCCAGCATGGGTGCCTTCCATGGGGTGCAGTCCCTCAGGAATAGATTGCTCTGGCGGGTCCCCCATGGGGTGACAAGTCCTGCCGGCAAACCTGCTCCAGCATGGGCTTCCCATGGTATCACAGTCTTCTTTGGGCCACTTGCTTCGGCGTCGGGTCCTCCATGGGCTGCAGGTGGATATCTGCTCCACTGTTTACCTCCATGAGCTGCAGAGGAACAGCTGGTCTCACCGTGGTCTTCTCCATGACCTGCAGGGGAATGTCTGCTCTGGTGCCTGGAGCACCTTCTCCCCTTCGTTCTTCACTAACTGTGCTGGTTTTGGCTGGGATGGAGTTAATTTTCTTCATAATAGTTGGTGTGGGGCTGCGTTTTGGATTTGTGTTAAAACCAGCATTGATAATACAGAGACGATTTTATCACTGCTGAGCAGTGCTTACACAGCATCAAGACCTTTTCTGCTTCTCACACATCCCACCAGCGAGCAGGCTGGGGGTGCATAAGAAATTGGGAAGGGACACAGATGGGACAGCTGACTCCAACTGATCAAAAGGATGTTCCATACCATAAGACATCATCCTCAGCATATAAAGCTGGGGGAAGAAGAAGGAATGGGGAGATGTTTGGAGTGATGGTGTTAGTTTTCCCAAGTAACTGTTATGCGTGACGGAGCCCTACTGTCCTGGGGATGGCTGAACCCTGCCTGTCTATGGGAAGTGGTGAGTTAATTACTTGTTTTGTTTTGCTTGTGTGCGTGGCTTTTGCTTTACCCATTAAACTGTCTTTATCTCAACCCACGAGTTTTCTCACTTTTACTCTTGCGATTTTCTCCGCCATCCCACTGTGGTGGGAGTGAGCGAGTCGCTGCATGGCGCTTAGCTTCCATCTGGGGCAAAACCACAACACTGGGCTTGCTGTCTGTTTCTCTCACATATTCTCACTCCTCTCTGTGGCTGAAGTTACTGACGTACAGCTACTTTTTCCTCTCCCTAACTATGTTATCCCAGAGGTGCTACCACTGTCACTGATGGGCTTAGCCTTGGCCAGCGGCAGGTCTGTCTTGGAGCCAGCTGGTATTGGCTCTGTCAGACATGGGGGAGCTTCTAAGAGTTTCTCACAGAAGCCACCCCTACAGCTCCCCCATCTACCAAAACCCTGCCAGGAAAACCCAATACACGTGAGAATTAGACTGTGAGGGAGTGATTTAATTCCAAAGCTTGCTTTCCATGATTCCTGTTCATGTTGAAACCAGTTTGCTCAGTATCATGCTCTCGCTAGCTCTCCCACTGTAGCTATGTTCAGCCTTTGATGTTGGTATGAGACAAGAAATGCCAGTAAAACAAGGGAAATGCAATTATGCACCTTATATTTTGTAATGCATATGTCTGAGGACAGCCAGGGAAAGTGAAATGAAATTGGAAATTCCTGCTCTGCTGGATGGATGACAGGATATAGATGAGTAATGGGTACTTCCTTTGTAAAAAGGTGCCAAAGCAGTGTGCCAAAGCAGATCACATGCCATAGGTGATGTTCCTCTTCTCTTATTTTATGTGGGATAGAATGCACTTAATTGGTTCATCCCTGAAGTGACACAGCCTGTGTTGCATTATAAATAATATTATTACCCAGAAATAACTGCAGAACAGTGCTTAAAGATTTTTGATCAGAGGAATTAAAGCAGTTAGCATCTGAAGAGGAAGGTTTGGAAGCTTACCTGTAGAGTTAAGCTGGTCACAGAACTGCTAGAATCTAGTCAAGATTTCTGCAACTGACTGTAGAAAATAGCAGTAGGTCATCATCACTAGCCATATGACTGTAACCCAGGACAAATATAAATTCATAGCAGTTCTCCCAATTATTTTAATCCTTCCCATTATTTTTCTGTTGGAAGTTCTCAGGGTATCTCCCTTTCTGTGTGGTATTTAACACAGAGCTACTGAGGCTTGAAGCTATCTGCCTCTCTGCTCTTCTTCTACGGGGAAGAAGCCTGAAGCTTTTCATCTCCCCCCCCAAGAGGATTGTGAAGGCTTAAACTATTTCTGCAGATGTCTACTTATTGCACAGGCCACTGCCTTTTCCCTCCAGGTAGCCTAGAGGGAACCTGCATCCACCTTGACGTCCTGCAAATAAAGGAGGAGTGTTCACGCTCTTCAGCCATTGCTGGAAATCAATTTAGCAAGCACAGTGGGGCAAAGTAACAAGAGCATTTGCGGGGTATGTGTATGTGTGTGAAATCCCAACCCAAAAGACAGAAATAAAACCAGGTCCTTTTCTCAGAGACAGAGAAAGAAAAGCTTTTCCTAGGAGATGTTTCTGTCTTTAATCCTTAGCTCTTGGGTTGTTTGGTGGGGTGGGTTTTTTTTTGTTTGTTCTTTTTTTTTTTCCTCTCATGCCAAATAGATTTAGCCTGTTAGCTGCAGATTAAATGGGCTGTAAGTTTCTTGCCCTACCAAGCTGCCACTGTTGTTATAATGGCCCACAGGTGAATAAGCTTCATTCCAATTTGTTTGCTAGATGCAGCATCCTCTGAGAAAACAAGTCTGAGATTGCATGCACTTTGTAAAGCCAGTGGGCTGACTTCAGATGACAGATCCTGGGTGAACTGATTGCCTACACGTGAGATGAGTAAAAGGGTCTAGCTCCCTGCCCCTTGGCTCCTTTCTAAATATTTCTCTGCTGATATTGCAGAGTTAAAAGCAACAGGTCAGCTAATTGAGAAAGTCTGAATAACAGCCTGTCACTTAGAGGAAAGCACATGCTCTTGATTCACAGGGGGTAACGCTCATAAACCCAATTTCCAACAAAGAGTACAATTCTGAAGATCAGCAGGGAAAACAGATGAAAGTCACATATTAAAAGAAAGAGGGCTTGTTTTTTCAGGCTTTGCTTTTGTTAGGAGACATTCACAGAGTAATGCACTTGACTTTGCATTTGACACACAATCTGATTCAATTTCATGGAGTAATGCAATGGATGAGGCTGGATGGGAACTCTGGAAATCATCTGGTTCAAATCCTCTGCTCATAGATGAATCATTTGGACCAGGCTGCTCAGGTGTCTGGTCAGTGTTTGAATGTCTCCAAGGATGGAGACTTCACAACCTCTCTGGGAAACCTGTGCCAGTGTTCAACCACAGTATGACTACAGGAGTTTTTTTTCTTATATTTCAATGAACTTCCTGTATTTCAGTTTATTCCCATTGCCTTTTGTCCTGTCACTGGGCACCACTGTAGAGACTCTGTCTGTGTCCTATTAACTCAATTCCATCACAAATTAATACACATTGGTAAGATCCCCCCCAAGCCTTCTCTTCTCCAGGCTGAGCAGTTCCAGCCCTCTCAGCCTTTCCCCACAGGAGAGATGCACCTGTCCTTTAATCATCATAGCAGCTCTTGTTTGGACTCTCTCCAGTAGTTACATGTCTCTCATGTAATGGGGAGCCCAGGAGTGGAGCCAGCACTGCAGATGCAGCTCATCAGGGCTGAAGGATCACCTCCCTCAATCTGCTGGCAACAGTCCTCCTAATGGAGGCCAGGAGGCTGTTGGCCTTCTTTGCCATTAGGGCATGTGGCTGGCTCATAGTCAACTTGGTGTCCACTAAGAGTCCCAGGGCTTTTTCTCCAAAGTTGCTTTAAAGCCTTCTTAGTATCTGAGGTTATTTCTGTCTAGGTGCAGGGCTTTGCACTTCTGCTTGATGAACTTCATGAGTTTTCTGTCAGTCCATTTCTCCAGTCTGTCAAGGTCCCTCTGGATGGTAGCATGACCGTTTGACATATCAGACACTCCTTCTGGTTTTGTATCACCTGCAAACCTGCTGAGGGTGTACTCTGTCCCATCAGATAGGTGATTAATGAAGATGCTGAAAGGTATTGGCCCCAGTATTGACTCCTGCGATACAATTTGTGTGAAGAAAATCAACTTAAAAGCTGTAGAATCTTCAGTTAAGCTGGCTTATACATAGAGATTTGTCTCATAAAATACTGTAAGATTGTACAAAATAATTATTCTCCTGTTCAATGTCAAAATTTCCATGTTCAACACTCATCATTTTACTGGAATGAAACACTTCACCCCAAAATTCTGGACAGCTTTATTGGAGCTGGAAGCCATTGTGTAGCAGGCAAACTATGACATAGTTGCCATTGCTGAAATGTGGTGGGACCACTCCCATGACTGGAGCGCTGCCATAGATGGCTATAACGTCTTCGAAGGGACAGGCAGCAAAGGTGGTGTGGCTCTCTATATTAGAGAGTGTTTTGAGGTGGTAGAGCTTGAGGCTAGGAATGACAAGGTTGAGTCCCTGTGGGTAAGGATCAGGGGAAAGGCCAACAGGGCGGACATCCTGGTGGGGGTCTGTTATAGACCGCCGAACCAGGATGAAGAGATGAACGAAACATTCTACAAGCAGCTGGCGGAAGTTGCGTAATTGCCAGCGCTAGTTCTCGTGAGGGACTTCAACTTCCCGGACATCTGCTGGAGTGCGTGGAATNCTAAAGAGACAGCCAGGTCACTGGGCTGAAACCAGAACTGATGGAAGATGGAACAGAAAACAATGTTTCTAGTTGTCTTTCTTTTTGTGCAGATTCCTCTCAGAAGATGAATCTCAGGCTGTCTGTTTCATCTTGCACTCCATGTGTGCAAATCTGAAAAATTATCATATGTTTATTTTATGTGAATAGTTACATACCAATTGCCATATAAACCATGTTCAATATATGAAAAAGCCAGATAATGTCAAAAGGACAATTCTAGTAGTTGTTTTTTTTGAAAACTGGAAATAATGGAGCTGAAGTTGCTAGCGTATGCAGGGGAAAAATCAGGAAGGCTAAAGCCCAGCATGAGCTCAACCTGACCATGGTGGTAAAAGACAACAAAACATGTTTCTACAAATATATTAACAGCAAGAGGAAGGCCAAGGAGAACATCCACCCCTTACTGGATGCGGCAGGGACTTGACTACTGAGGATAAGGAAAAGGCTGAGATTCTCAATGCAGCCTTTGCATCTGTCTTCAATAGTCAGACCAGCTGTCCTCGGGGTACTCAGCCTTCAGATCTGGAAGTCTGGGACAGGGAGCAGAATAAACCCCCCACGATTCCGGTGGAAAAAGTTAGGGAACTATCACTCCCCCTGGACTGCCACAAGTCCATGGGGCCAGATGGGATCTACCCGAGGGTGCTGAGGGAGCTAGTGGATGTGATTGCCTAGCCGCTCTCCGTCATCTATCAGCGGTCATGGTCAACCGAAGAAGTCCCAGATGACTGGAGGGTTGCGAATGTGACGCCCATCCATAAGAAGGGTTGTAAGGAGGATCTGGGAAACTACAGGCCTGTTAGGCTGACCTCGGTGCCCAGGAAGGTCATGGAACAAGTCATCTTCAGGGAAATCCCATGCCATGTCCATGATAACCAGGGGATGGGTTCATGAAAAGCAAGTCCTGCCTGACCAACCTCATCTCCTTCTATGACCAGGTGACCTGCCTGGTGGATGAGGGAAAGGCTGTTGATATAGTCTACCTAGACTTCAGCAAAGCCTTTGACACGGTCTCCCACAGCATTCTTCTGGAGAAGCTGGCAGCCCATGGTCTGGACAGGTACACTCTTCGCTGGGTTCATAACTGGCTGGATGGCCGGGCCTAGAGAGTGGTGGTGAATGGAGTGAAATCCAACTGGCGACCGGTTGTGGGTGGTGTTCCCCAGTGGTCGGTGTTGGGGCCCATCCTCTTCAACATCTTTGTTGATGATTTGGGTGAGGGAATTGAGTGCACCCTCAGTAAGTGTGCAGATGACACCAAGCTGGGGGGAAGCATCTATCTGCCAGAGGAGGGGAGGTTTAGGTTGGAGATGAGGAGAAATTTCTTCTCGGAAAGGGTGGTCGGGCATTGGAACAGGTTGCCCAGGGAGGTGGTGGAGTCACCATCCCTGGGGGTGTTTAAAGAAAGGTTTGGTGTGGTACTTAAGGACATGGTTTAGTGGATAATAGGTGGTAGGGGGATGATTGGACTAGATGATCCTTGAGGTCTCTTCCAACCTTAATGATTCTATGATTCTATGATTCTTTTGTAGAATGTTTTAACTCTTTACTGGGGACAGGGTGGAGGAGGAAGATTTTAAAAAAATAGCAATATGAAGTTTTACAGCAACACAGTTATTTTAAATAGGATTTTATCTAAAGACGTTGTGAAATTTTTGTGTCAGTTCAAAGTACAGAGCTGCAGATAAGGAAACAAAGAACTTTCAAGCACTGAGTCAAGGTGACAGTCTGCATAACTCCATTTTTTCCTAAGAATGTTTGCAGAATTGATTTTTGTTAGACTCAGGATGGAAAACAGATTTTACAAACCTCAAAATTTGTTGTGAAATGGAATTTTCATTCTCTGATCAGTTCTATACTGAGAAAAGAAATTGTGGAAAAGTGCCTTGATTACAAATCACCAATAAGTAATTGTAGGCATTGCTTTACTCAAAAGAGGTCTTTTACATAAGTTAGTAATAAAGTACTGAGATTTAGAGAGAAAAGTAGTGATACAAACAAAACTGTCTTTATCCAAAAAGTCACAGTCTATTGAAAGGGTCATTTCAATTTCAGGTTACTCCTATTACATAACAATCACCATCTCTTTAATCAAAATTGAACACTGCAGCAAGTCAAGTTTCATTTTTATTGTTCCATGTAAATATATTGAAAAAATGCCAGTATAAACAATTGTGAGACAGAACCACCCATACAAACCCTTTTTTTGTTTCTACTCTGAAGACAGGCTATCATTAAATCAAAATTTGTAGTAATCATCTTTTACATTTAGTGCCAATCTTTGCAAGATACTTGAAATATCTTGTAGAAGCTAATGCTCAGCAGTTTCCACAGCCAATCATTTTAGCATAAATCAGTAGGTTAAAAAAAATTGTTAGAATCAGGGAGGTGATTAGTGTGTCACTGTTTTAAAACTGGTGATGGATGGGTGTCATGGTTTAGCCCCAGGCAGCAACAAAGCACCATGTGGCCACTCACTCGCCTGTAGCCCACCTGGTGGGATGGGGAGGAGAATCAGAAGGAAAAGGTGAAACTTGTGGGTTGGGCTAAGAACAGTTTACTATGACAGCAAAGGAAGGGGAAAATAACAACAACAGCACTAATAAAAGAATATACAAAGCAGGTGATACACAATGCAATTTGCTCACCTCCAGATACCAATGCCCAGTATGTCCCCAAGTGACAATCTCTCCTCCCTGGCTAGATGCCCCTGCTTCTATACTGAGCATGACATCATATGCAGAGGAATATCCCTTTGGCTAATTTGCATCAGCTCTCCTGGCTGTGTCCTTTCCCGATTTGTTGTGAAAATTAACTATAT
The DNA here is from genome assembly GCA_013399095.1 of Psophia crepitans. Taxonomy (NCBI): domain Eukaryota; kingdom Metazoa; phylum Chordata; class Aves; order Gruiformes; family Psophiidae; genus Psophia; species Psophia crepitans. The sequence goes on along the minus strand of VWZZ01001010.1, from coordinate 60,030 downwards.
TAACCAAAAACCAGGACAGTGAAGACTGTCATATCTAAGCTACGTACATATCTCCAGATATTTTGGATATGCCAAGTACACACTGGATGTCTGGCAAGACCAAATTTTGATATCACTGTATCCAGTTGTGGTATTATAGAATGAGTCAGGAAGCAGTAACCAAGAATATTATTTCACCTTGGGACTACTTTTGACCGATACATTTAAAAACTAAGGAATGAATTAATGTAGCACCATCTCATATAATTTCCAGGAAATATGTTAAACTGTTGGCTGTGCACTTTTTTTACTTAGCCATACAACAGTACAATATATCCCATGGTAGAGTAGTTTCTCCCTCATTGCATCGTCAACAGCCTTTCTCAGGGATTTAGCAAAGAACCTATAAGTTTGTCTGGTCTGACTCTTACGCACCTTGATCGTAGAACAGTGCAATCATTCCAAATGCGTAAGCTTTGAGGCCCAGTTTTACAACTATTTTATAGTGCATATTATGCAGAAGTGTGAAAGTAAAACTTCTCATTTATGGCTTTGAGTTTGTAGCTTTCTTTATCAGAAATATTAAATTTGCAGCTGTATCTTTTTCAAAGGCACAATGTTTTGAAACATATTTGCAGAGATAAGAGTCAATATTTTCCTCTTAGTGGCATCTATTCCATCCATGTGAGGAAATAGGGTGTAACATTTCACAGCTGAAAGAGTAGCAATACCACCTAATAGAAAATAAGAAACTTAATGTGCTGTGCAGTACGATTTTCATTGTTAAGTGTGAAACATCTCATGATCTAAGAGAATGTGGAAAGGAAAGTGAGTAATGTCAAAATGAATGGGATCCAAGCCTTTTAAAGACAAATGTCTCTACATTAATCACTACATTACTAATTAATTATTCAAATGAAGATCATGATATGAGCACTATGAACTTTTTTTTTTTCCTAAGGAAATTTCAAACATTCTGTTTAACAATTTTTTGAAGACTTCTCAGTATCATTGCTCACCTTGGATGAAAGGAAAAGGAAGTGGGGATGATGAGCAGGCTCTAAAACCTGTAATACCTGGAAATAGTTAGATGTGAACATGTCCACAAAAATGTTTTACTGTATTTAATGATGAGACACCGTCAGCACATTTCTTTGTCTCCTATGTTGTGAGGTAGGTGGTTTGTAAAAGCAATAACCACAATAGTAATGACTGCTGAAAAAGGCAGATTTTCTTTTAAAATAAGAATGTTCAGGACCAATGACTTCTACCATGTAGATGGCTGTCTTTTAGGATATGGCTGTGATGCAGATTTATTTCATACTAATCCCCAAATAACCTTTGGATGCTAAAAGCTTTTGGTAATAAACTTTAAGGAAGGACATGTCACTCCAGGTACACTGTCTTGGCAGAATATAATTTGTTGTCCCAAACACACCAAAAAAATTCAATGTCAGAAATACGATGAAAACATGTGGCTCCCCCAGACACTCAGCAGAAGCTCTCTGCAGCTTTGAAAATCAGCTCACACAAAGTTAACTATGTCTAAGGTACCTTAGAGGAGATGTCCATAATTTAAACACCCAAATGTTTATCTGTAATTTTTCGCAGCTCAGCACCTCCAGTTGTGCAAACAAGCTGTGCATAAATAAATCATCTGGCTATAGCCCTAGGGAGAGGAGTGGAGAATGGCAAGTAGGCTGGCGAGGCTGGCATTCACTGGTGATGAAGCAGGTCCTCTTTGTTCAAAAAGCCTCTGCTCTGTTCAAACTCAGTGATGGCAATTAGATAGTTGTTATTTGTCAGTGCAGAGTGAACAGATATAATTGTGTTATTGCTGTTTCCTCAATTTCCTTCCTAAGTAATAATTTTGGCGACTGTGTGGGGAAATGTTTTGAGGACTTGAAAACACCGTTACAGATGAAAGCATCTCGCATTTATTCCAGTGGTGACAGTAAGAAAAAAGTGGCTTGCTTCCAAACAATTTGCCAAACATAACACATTTTATTTGTCCCATCTTTTTTCTTCTTCCCCTCTTCTTCTTTTTGTAATCACAGCACTTCATCCCTGCAGACTCCTCCACCTAATGCTGTTGGATGATCTTTGTCAGCAATGCTTTGTGAGATAAGATTCTGTGAGCCTGCCTTTTGCACAATAGCTCAGGCATGCTTTTCTAAAAACGCTGTTCTACTTTTCAGATATCTTACATTCACTGTTGAATTCATTCTTGGACTGAGTCTTGGGAATCCGTGATCCCCAAAATACTCATGCATACACTGAATTTTTCTCTCAGAAAAATTGTGCTTGGTGGCATGGATTAGCGGTGTAAATTTAGGCATATGTGAGGTTATGTAAAGTGAGTCATGGGCATATGTTTGCAGGACTGGAACTCTGGTTTGTGCTAGAGGCATGATATGAATAAGATCCAAAATCTGGACAGTTATAATTACACACAAAGCCAGGGCTTATTAGGGTAAAGATATATTTTTTTGTTAATCGTGTATGTGAGATGTATCTTAAGTGTAGAAACTAGAACTGGGAAAAGCAGTGACCATTCCTTTTTTGTCCTAGGAAGAATGCTCTCCCAACTTGTAGTGAGCTGTTGGTCATGCTCATTAAGAACCAGAAATGACATGTCCGTGCATATCAAGATAAACCAGCAATCTAAGTTGAGCATCAATAAGAATTTTTTTTTCTCCTAAAAATGAAGTTATAATCCTTTGGTTTTATTGTTTGTTGATATTTAATAAAAACACTATCCGATTCATAAGCAAATAAACTCTCTTTTAAATTTCTTCAAGTATACTTTTTTCTACTAATTCCATCGTGACAGCCAGCAGTAAAACAGAGAGTATACAGAATACTTTGTGATTTTGGGCCACCAGCAAGTCCTTGGGAGATCAGATATTGAACATGACTATGATAATTCTAAACCAGCACTGTGAGCCATCAAATCACATCAAACTTAGCTACACGGAGGAAGCCTAAAGGTATATGTGACATTTTCGTTCTCTACAGACTAAATCCTCACACATATCAGCCTGTCAAAGAAAAGAACAATTGGGGATTATCTTCCAGTGGATACACCTGCACCCACAGAACTGAGAACAAAAGGAATGGTTTACTTTTTTATTTCGGCATATTGATTTTTTTTCCCTTCTGTTTTCCTTCCTCACCTCATCAGAACTGTAGGGGGTTTTGTGGTTAGCTTACACACAGTTGGGGTTTTTTTTTTGGATGGGTTGGGATGAGCGTGGGGAAGGAAGAAGAGCATTTTTTCCCCACCAACATTCCATCCACAGTACAGACAGTGTAGTACAGTCTTGCTAAGGCATGTCTCACAGGACTGTCTCTCCTAACAGTTCAACCAGGCAAAAGCATGTTCCTTCAGGCTCAAACCTTCTGTTGATGTATGGAAAATGTAAGGTCTCCAGACTGAGGACTTGTCAATGTCAACAACATGCTTCCAGAAAGTCATTAGGAGCGTATTCCTGTTCTTAACAACAAATTTCTGTTGATAAAAAGTAGTCAGAGTGGACTGGACTCAGGACTGGAGCCTATCCCAATGTATTTGTAATTGAAAAACTGCCCTTAGTGTCTTTTAGGTTTAAAGAGTGGAAGAGTTCAGCATGGCCTTCTATTGATTTGCAATCTACTGGGAAAGCTGCAAAGACCAGAGAGAGACAATGAAATTAAAACTAAAGTAACACCAACTAGAGAGTGAAAAAAAAAATAAAAATCATCACAGGAACTACTAAAAGATAAAAAAAGGCAGAGAATGGAGTACTTAAACAACATACAGCAACTTTTTTTGTTGTTCCTAGCTCTCCTTGTATCTTTTTGAGGATTTCTTTTCCCACTTCCGTAATTCTCTGTAGTATACAACAGAACCTACAACAGACACTTCTTAATACTAATATGACTTGATTAGTAGATGGAGTCCAAGCTGCTACCAAAACCCATCCATATGTCAAAGCATCAGGCATAAGGTATCTGATATGGCTTATAGTGAACTGGATCTCTGTGATGGGAGACAAACATTTTGCATGCAATATACCTTCCCAGCAGTATCACTTTACTGCAGTTAATGCACAATATGGCCATATGTTGTGTCTTACTGAATCAAGGTAAATTGGAAGGCAACACGTAGCAATCATAATTTTGCATTATACAGCTACAATATACATAGAATTACTAACAGCTTACACTCAAGCATGAACTGTGGATATGCAAAGTTGAGTATAACTGTGAGAGACAAGACAGGCATTCACTGGTTTCAGAGATTTTAACACCTACTCTTGTGTCTACTATGTCTATTTCTTCTCCTGAGAACACACACACACACAAAAAGGTACTAGAGCAGATTTCTAAGCTTCTCAAAATTTATGGAATCAAAATATGGTCTGTGACACTAATTCTTCCAAAACCATCTTCCATCTCTGCTCAATCAACTCTGTTTTCTGATTTTAAGTATTAAAACAATCATTCAAATATATCCCATAAACTTACGAAAAAATTAAATGGTTTTGATCCCATAGGTTGCTCCTTTGTTGAGTAATCTGTACAGTTTGACTGAAACTGGTAGAGTGACTCAGACTTCCCTGACATGCATAAGCAAAGTTGTTCCTATAATTACTCATGATTAAGTAATTTTAGTGATGCCTCCTCATCCTTAGAATTGTTTCCCTGCACTGGTTTGGTTGGTATTGACTTCTCACTGGTCGCAGGTCTTCTTAGGAGTCTTTGCATTATATGAAGGACACAAAAGAGCCCTTGCTGTGCACTCTTCTGGTTTCTTTATCTTCTATTATTTTGCTGCAACATGTATTTCCTTAAGAGGAAAAAAAACCCCAATGGAACATTTAACTGGATTTGACTGGATCATCATAACAATCATGTGCCTCAGCTGAACAACTGAATTTACCTTCTTACTGTCTTGTTCATTTATTTTATTTCTATCACCTGGACCGGCCCATCTGTTGCCATTGGGATAGCATTACCACCATTATCAATGTCCCCAATCCTTTATTTGAATTTTAAAGGTCAGCATTTCACTTTTCAGATTAAATTCAAAATTTAACACTGCAGAGACCTTTAATTTATGAGTTAATTTACTCACATAAGTAATCCCATTGAGTTCAAAAGAACTGAGCTCAGTCATCTGAATTTATTCTCATGCATGAGCATTTGCAGATAGAATGCCTGAGACTGCATGCTATTTCTGAACATGGTTAGAATTTCTGTAAAGCACCTAATGCATTGTTAGAGATTGTGCACTAATTCAGTAATAACAGTCATCATAACACATAGAGATTTAAGGAGCACAGAGTAGGGAAAAATGGACTGGATAGCTGATAGTTTTCCCATCTCTGTGCAAATGTAGCTCACCTACAGAGTTCGAAAAAGTGCCTATAACAAAGTACTTTCTCCTCAAAAATGAAGCTGAGCTAAGAAACCTCTAAATATGCCAAAAGCTTATGAAATTCGCTGAACCTTCAATTTCATATTTGCACATTTTGTTTTCCCTATCCTTTAATAAGCACCTGAGCCATAAGAAACACTTATTGAAGCTAAAGAAAAAAAAAAAGACAACACCAAAAACCAAACAATAAAAATGGGACCTCATGCTCCAGAGGGCAAAATCCATATGCAACATTCACTCTGAAATTTGGCAGAGTGAGAGATGCATGACGAGGGAATGCCATAGGGCAGCATTACTTCCTTTCAACCCATTCTGTCTCTGAAATACTTTTGCTGTGTTCCTGGGTACAAACGTACACAAACTTCAGCCACCTAGCATGCAGATCTGAGCTACTGTGCCTCTGGGTTAGTAGCATAGCAATCAGCAACCTGGTTACTGCTTTTCAATGTTTTAAACAAACTAAAGGGGAAGTCTAGCATACTCATTTCAATAAAAGGTCAGATCCTCAGTCGATGTATTTGATGGAGTTGTTCTGGCATACATTATCTGAGGCTTTAGACGATTATTTCTGAAATATTAGAGCAGAGCTTGCGCTTGTGTAAATCAGTACAACTCCATTGACTTCAGCAGAACTACTCCAGTTTTCGTTGGCTGAGGATATTGGTCTTTCTGTAAATACAGAGCATTTGATTTATTTCTGTGTGGCACTGGTTTTCCATGTGGAATTAAATTGTTTTAAATTAAAGCTGCTCTGTTACAAAGGTAGAGCAGCAGAGAGTGATGAATCAGACCTCAAGCACCCAAGGGGAATCTGATCAGCTTGTCTTTTCTTATACAAGTGCTCATTATGGTACACTCCCTATGGCTACACTGAGAGTGAAATGTTCTGTGACACCAGCACACTCTGATCATGAAGTACCTTAATCTGCCAGATCTTGGGTCCTATGCAGCTGAGATTGGCCACGGGTACTATGCTGTCCTACGCTGTTCCCTGAGGCCTCCCCTCTGAGACCAGGCATGGGAATCCCCATCAGCAACTGCACTGCAGTCTGCCACCATGCTTGCAGAAAACTTGTGGAGAGTCATGCTTACCTCCAGGAATGCTCTTAAGAATGTCTCTTATCCACAAGCCTTGCCACAGAACTTACCTCTTATCCTCCTTCTCTGTTCCATGTGCAATTCTTGTAGATACCTACCATACAACTCCATACAAAGCATATGCCAGCTTTATCTGTTGCTCATATAACTTACTCCAAAGGTGTAAGGTGTCAAGGTGAAGTCAAGGTGAAAGCCCCAGTGGACTCAGGTCGCCACCAGCCATAGTTTGGGATGAGATTTTTTCTGAAATTCCCAGGGCTTAGCTGGGTAGCCAGAGGCACTGCCCCTGCATCCACACTTCTGAAGGCTGCAACATTATGGATGCACATCACTTCTTGCTTCCCTGATGGGATCATGGGGTTATTCCAACTTACTTGAACAAAACTTAGCAAATAATTACAAGAAGCAAAAGGCTACTTTTATTATACTGTCAGTAGCTTGAATCAGGTGTGGCAGGGAGACTTCACCCTCATCCAGAGGCTGGCAGTACTGTTTCCCTGGAGCTTGGTGTCATGGGTTTACCCCAGCCAGCGGCTGGGCACCACGTAGATGCTGGCTCTGTCCCCCTCATTGGAAAGGCGGAGAGAATCAGAAGGGTGAAAGTGAGAAAACTCATGGGTTCAGGTACAAGAGTTTAATCAGTGAAGCAAAAGCTGCGTGCACAAGCAAAGCAAAACAAGGAATTCATTCCCCACTGCCCACGGCAGGCAGGGGTTCAGCCATCCCCAGGACAGCAGGGCTCCGTCACGCGTAATGGTGACTTGGGAAGACAAACGTCATCACTCCGAACGCCGCTGCCCCCCCTTCCTCTTCCCCCCAGCCCCTTATAAACCGACCATGACGTCATATGGTATGGAATATCCCTTTGGTCAGTTTGGGTCAGCTGTCCTGGCTCTGTCCCCTCCCAACTCCCCACACACCCCCGTCCATCCCCCCGGTGAGGCAGTGAGAGAAGCAGAAAAGTCCTTGGCTCTGTGTGAGCATCGCTCAGCAACAGCAAAAACATCTCTGCACTATCAGCGCTGCTTCCAGCACAAACCCAACACACAGCCCCACACTGGCTGCTGTGACAAAAATTAACTCTCTCTCAGCTGAAACCAGGACACTTGGAAAAATGGTTACTACGGGTCATGGCACAACAGGCTGGAATCCACAGGTCAATCACAGAATCACAGAATGACAGGGGTTTGCAGGGACCTGTGGAGATCATCTAGTCCAACCCTTCTGCTAAAGCAGGTTCACCTAGAGCAGGTTGCACAAGACTGCATCCAGGAGGGACTGCTGTAGCTGAAGCCTTTGTGTGGCTTTACAACATCTGTACAACCTGATGCATCTTTGGGAAATACTGTGGAGATGTAATGTACCCAGGAGGCACACTTTCTGGCCCACTACAAACACCCATAACTATATATGTAAGAGGTAATATTCCTCATTGATTTCAATGTTCTCTTAATTAAAAAAATCAAAGCAAATAGCCTGCTGTTTGCAAAATCAGCATCTTCCTACTTGTAGAAAACAAGCTGTACATCACTGGTCACCCAGCAGTGTGACCTCCATTCCCATTCCCGTGCTATGGGAATTCCCAGCTGGGTGGTTACAAGATGGCCTAGTTTGTATTTTTCGGTATGTGCAAGAACAGCAATAGTTTTTCATGCCGGGAGACTGCAGAAGACTGCTCACCCCAGAGGACCCTTGATTAGGGTTTAATGAGTTTGGATATGACCCCTATAGCCCCCAGGGATCCATGAGTGGGTCAGTGGGGCATGGCATTCCCCATGGCATTGCAGGGCTCGTGCCTGAGCTCGACTGTCCCGAGCAGTATTTTTGCTGATGCTAGTCATCCAGATCGCTGGAGGTAACCTGCCAGAGAGGGCATTTCTGTTGCATTCTTGCCGGACTGCACTCGGGACACCCAGGAGGATGCTCCAAAGGAGGGACAATGTTGGGACACCATTTGGCATTAGAGGTGTTTGCAAAGGCAAACTGTGACAACAAGGTGTGGATGAAACCAGTCTTCCCTCAGTACAGAGCTTACCTTCCTCCCTGCTGAGACATCTCCTTCCTTATCCACTGCTCTCATCGCGAGACAAGCTGAAAGACCGCAGACACACCTTCCCCCAGCCTTGCTGAGCCGGAGCTGCCATTTGAAGCTGCGCTGCTGCTGCCAACCAGCATCACAACAGCTTTTGGGAGGCTTAAGCTGATAACAATCAGAAAGCAGCTCATGACAAGGAGTTACAAGGTGAGGTTTGCATCACTCCCGTGACCCATCCGTGTTTGTACAATGTGAGCTGAACTGCAGTTCAGTCCAGCCAAGTGAGAGGCATGGCTTAGACAGTAAATGCAGCTGCTGCTTGTTTGTAGAAGACAGGGTTTTTTTCTTTTAATTGATTTTTTTGGTATATTTGATACTTGAAAAAAATACCTGATGTAGAGTATTAAATATTGTTCATCTTGTGACGTGATGTTCAAACCTTTAATCTGTTTTCAGAATTTGCCCTCCCTATTGATTAGGGGCCCAACTGTCAGTCATTCTGCTCTGAAAATCCCATTGATTTCAAAGGGATTTGGGCAAGCAGATTGATAGCTCTAAAACCCAGTTTTCAGTGGCTGGCAAAAGTTAGATAAAGTTGGATGTTGTATGATTTCCAGTACAAATGATGTGATTTTTATGGTTCTGACTGGATAAAATAAAGGGTGAAATTAAACTGACAATGAAAATAAGGGGAATAATATTGATCTGTGACCCTGTAACTAAAGGGCGGAGTCCTTTATAGTCACCTGTTATGGTATATGTGCTTGGTTTAGGAACATACTTTTTCTGTGCCATAGGATCCCCTAACCCAGGGTGACAGTTCAGGGAACCTGTGAGTGTCCAAAGACCTCAGAGCTTGGATTCTGTGCACTTGCTTGGTTCTTCCTCTCCTTTCTCAAATTAAAAGATTTCATACCAGGACATTTTATTATTGCCACTTTTTTTTTTCCTTAAAGTTAACAGAACAGGCTGAAAAACACAGTTGCCATGGAACAATCTCCTCAAAGTTTTATTAGCAAAGAGAGCAGCACAGAGGAACACCTCACAGGTACACTTTCGATATTTATCACTATGGAGTAATTAAAATTTTCTAACATAGCACTTTATTGTTTTTTAGTGGATTTTTTTGGTGTGGTTTTTTTTTGTTGTTGTTTTGTTGTTTTGTTTTGTTGGTTTTTTTTTCTGCCAACAAAATAATCTTGGCTTAAATGTATGTTCGTCCTGAGAGTTCCCCTCATACTTGCCAAGGGATGAGAAAGTGTCTTACAGAGAAATGCATCTGGCATTGATCTGCATTAGGTTGTTTTTTTAGGCACTGGTTATGCAATGACAAGCCTTTTAGAGAAATGATGAATGCAATGTAATGTCTTTGAACATGAATTTTTTGTGTGGAACCTAATTAACAAACCTAACCTACTTCTATTCAAATACTCCAGAAAGATAACACCAGTCACAAGTGTTAAATATCTGTTTTGCTTTTCTTTGCTTACTCATGCATTTATTCAACACTTGCTATAGTGTTTGCTATCTAAAATTAGGTCCGAAGTAATTTAGGCAGCCATACCTTATGTGAGAGATTCTGTAGAAGACTTTAAATCATAGTGACAGCCATTAGAAATTGCTTAAAGGAAAAACATTTCTGAACAATTTTAGGCCTAACAGTGGAACTTTTTAAAAGATTAAAAATACCTCGCTTCGTGTATGGATATTTACATGGTCCTTGCTTTCAGGAAATTACAGTATATTAAAGCTGAAGGTCCTGTATAGCTCCTGTGTTGTATATAGTACCCTTGCTCGCACTTTAAGTAAAACTGAACTTGTCAGCAGATAATTTAAGCTATTTGGAGTTTCCCAAATCTTGATGTCTTCAACTCTGAGTTCAGTACTACTCAGAAATAATTCAGTAGCTAAGGACATGATATACAGCTTACTCTGTGTTTAGGTTTTAGCTTTAGAAGCATCAGTCTTTTCAGCACCCTTTACTCGCTGGTAAAGGTGGGCTTCTCTGGGGTGACCTTAAGTACCTCAGTTAGCAAGTACTGGTTGAAGGTCCACAAATTCTGAAAGAATTTTCAGTCTCTGTTTCAGCATCGAAGCGCTCAGATCTAGAAGTGCAGGATTGTGGCTAAAGCAACTGAGCAAATAAGTAGTTTTATATTTGCTCTTCTGGCAGTCTTTCTCCCCATTTTGTCTATTCATGTCACCTTTTCTCTGCCTACCCTCATATGCAGAAGGCTGTGTGCTGTGAAGACAAAATTCTTGGGGACCATGGTTGCACACCATGAGTGCTGGCAGGGTTTTGTATCCCTGGTGCATCCCTCCAGTTCCATTTTGATGCAGCCTTAAAATTATGTCAGGGATCTGCATTTCTGCTCCATGTATTGTTTGCATATATTTTGAGTCTCTTGAATTCTTTTATTGCAGTTACAATAAAATAATTATGGTTCATTTTTAATGTCTTTGATTTTATATTCATTGTTAAAAAATGACTACATTGCAGACAATTAGAAGAAACCCTACTTATTATATTTTTATTATGTTTTAATATTACAAACATAATTTCCATATAAACACTATTAAGAGACAGGAATTTAAGTTGAAAATTAAAAGCAATACTGCTCTCTCTTCAGGAGTATTAATCTGATTTCCAGGTTCTGGTCTGGTGAGCAAGGAAGGCATGGACTACAAGTTCTGCACAAGGCCAGGTTACCCATCAGGCTACACGTCAGTATAACCACCATCACACGAGAAGATGGTGCGGTCAGAAAAAGGTTCTCAGGGAGTGATAACAGGTGCACAAGTCTAAGCTTGTTTTGATGAGTAAATTTACGTGTAAGTGAGAATCGCCCTTGTGAGGCACTGTGTCCTGTTGTCCCAGCCTTCCAAGCTGCAGGACTTCTTCAAATCAAAATTCTCAGAGCTTCTCTCACAGCTCCTCCTTCCAGAGGAAAGAAATGTACACATGTAATACTTATATGGTATATACATCATGCATAATCCAATACACACCTGTATTTTCAGCCAGCATCTGAATTGGTACCTTATGTCTCTGAGATCTCTGAGGCACTACATGTATTTAAGTCTGTACAGAGCTGTGCTAAGTCCCTGCATCGCCCTGCTTAGACCTTTCCCTTGGTAATACCTAGTCTACATGCTGCTCTTCTGCTTGCACTTCTCCACCTTGGCTCTGCTCTTCCTGTTTTGCTCTTAGATCAGGCATTGATATCTAACCACTTTAACAAAAAAGGGTGGCTTCATGAGAACAAAGTCCACATTTTATGTGTATGAATGTACACTGTCAGATGGCTGTGTCATAACACGTTTAACCTATTTCACCCTTCTGTTTGTTGCTTTCATTATGCTTAAAAGGAATTCACTATACTCCCACTTTTTGTAGTAGTGGTTGTATAACAAGACAGTCCAGTCTAAATCTTTCTTTTCCTTTTCTAAATAACTTTGGACCAGCGAGAATTTAGATTCAAGAGGTAGAGTCCTATAACATAGCAGGACAAAGTGCAGATCTGAGCTAATAGAGCAGTCTTTTACATATCCTTCAAATTATTTTGATAGCTTTTTTTTCCCATTTGACAATACCTGTCTGAACGGTGACTTAAATAATAAACCTTTGCAAGGTGTTAAAACTTTTTTCTTATATTTCTTTACTATGGCTCGTGTCATATCTTGCAAATATTGATTTGTACATGAAATAAAATTTGTAATGGTTGTGGTTTTTATTTTTTATCCTTCTGCTAAGTGGGAATCATAATCCAAAATCAATATCTATTTTCCAGCAGATAGAAAAACATCTACGTGAACTGTGGACCATTTATAAAACTTCCTTGTTCTTATATGCAATATGTATAACATTTCTGAGTCTCACTGCTGTGAAAGCCATTTGTTAAAAGTGTCAGTATTATGTTAACATTTTATTTACATAACTTCTTGACTTGTTAAGAACATGGTTTTTTTCTTTGTGTGATGTATCGAAGCCTACCTGGAAGCATGACTCACAAAAGTGAGATGTCGACTACGTCTGCCCAGTTCTTACTCAATAGATGGTCCTGGCATATGCTGGGAAAATCAAACAAACACAAATAACTGTTATGGGGAAGCCTTATCCAAAACCTCTGATCTACATCTGCCCTTCTTTAACGGTTTTAGGGGTGTGTGGGGTAGAAACCAAGAAATGCAAGGGAGTTCTTAAGAAACCTACATCCTCATAACACACTTAGGGTGGTATATCAGCAGGTGAGAGAAACTCATGTAGAAGCAACTAGCTGGCTTTAAATATGGAGAAAATCAAAGGTATTTGTCCTGGGGTGATAGACCATCAAGGCTTTTAGAAAGTTAGGCTGACCGTCTAGGTTAGAAAGCAATAAATACGTAAACCAACAGCTCCTTGATGGGAAGACCTTCCCAGGAGCTCAGGACACTGCAGAAGGCTGAGCCCAAGGTGGAAGCACCGTGTGAAAGCCAGGGCACCAGCCGGAGCTCAGGCACTTCATCCAGCTGTGGGGAGTCCTGCTGCCTCATGGCTGTGGTGAAAGGTTTGCCTGGTGGGGGTGTATTTCTATGGCATGTGCACATGCGTGTGCTATAGAACAGAAATTGCTACCCACTCACTATACTCATCCTGGCTAGTAAATAAATTTTAAATTTTATTGGGCGGAGTGCTGCTTTGTCCTTGTTGTTACCTCACCCCTAAATTCTCCTTTGACACCTTTGCTGCTCTCTAGTTCCACTTAGTCCTACTTTTTTCTTTGTCGTTTTTAAGTTCCATCTTCTCAGCCTCCTGCATCTGCACTATAACCTTGCTCAGTGAGATTTAGGGTCTGATACACCTTCAGCCCTGCAATATGTGCTCCATCTCCTGCAACAATTCAAACTCTGTCTTCCTGAGGCTTTGTTTTGCCCTGAGATTTTGTTTTGCCTTCATCTTCCCTCTAGAAAGAATTTGTCTTGTGACTTATCTGAACATTTCCTATCCACACCTGTAAATAAAACTATGCTTTAACTTTAAAAGCTTTTCTTGTATTTTTAGATATCACATTAACTTGTCTATGAGCAATGGATGTATATGGAACGAGGACTTCTCTAATTTTCAGGATAACCAAAAGGTGTTGTTGAAACATGCACTATTCTCACAAATTTTTCTTGTTTTTGTAAAAAAAAAAATATAAAATATCTTTTGCTTAGGTAGTTTCAGTCCTTTTATGTCAAGTTGTATCTTCCCTTGAATACAGCCATTCTGCTGAAAAGCTGAGCACCACTAGTCTGTACTTTCTTTCATTATGGTTCTTACTCTCTTATTCTGATTAGGTTTTGTATTGTCATTCTTAGTTTTCTGATTTGTTCTGGTCATTTCTGTGGTCTGAGTCATACCTGCAAGAAATTTTTTCCACTCTAGCATTACAGTCTAATCTGTTTGTTGTGTAACCTGACATCATCATATTCCTTTTCTAAATCTAATCCAAAATGTAAATTTAATGCGCTTTTTTTTTTTTTTCTTAGTTGTAAATTTCCTGCAGGTTTGGATAGGTTTCTGATACCTGTTAGAGTCTGATCTCAGGTTAAGGATTTCTCAAAGCTTTCAGAATGGTCTATTTGTCTTAACATTTTCAAATATGTACTACATGAAACCACTTCTGGATTACAATGCTTGTTAAATTTCAGTAACATAATATGTTAACTAGCTTGCTCTTTCTCATTTAACTGTTGATTCTTAAATTAATGTCATACGCTGCAATATTAAAATAAGAAAACCTGCCTTATTCCATTTTTCTTTTCAGTGTTTCCCCTTGGCTTCACAAAGATAAAATTATCTTGCTTGAACCTTTTCAGTTATCTGCTATACTCCTGGAGAGTTTTAGCCTCTTTAGATTTTTAAATTCACGCTCCACATTGTCCAATTATTCCCCTTCTATTCCACTGTTTCTCAAGTCACTCTTCTTTTTCAACTTTCACTCCTGATACAATGCTGTAATTATAGGCAGTGACTGGAGAGAACTCTGTCTCAGAGATTATACTCTGATGAGTTTCTAACGTAATAATTCTACTTAATGGATCTGGGTCAAATATCAAGTGTCCCAAAACTACCAAAGATTTCTCCAACATCTAGATCTGATTTAATAACTTGGGTTAATTTTTACTGTTTTCCAACAACCTTTTAAAATTATCTGCACTGTTTACTAACCAAATCCAATAAATGTCTAATGCAGTTATAGTTAATTGGTAGGAGCCGATAAAATGAACTCACTGTTTCCTTTGAATGTCATATCTGCAGGCGGTGGTACAGCTGCCTCCCTTTAATCCTGCTCTGTTAAAGCCTACTGGGAAAAGCCACCCAGCTCCAGAGAGACTTTGTTTCAATCCCCTCCTCGTCTGAGGATTTTCAGACTTTTGTCTTCTGATGCTGAGGAGAATGCTGACAAGATCAGCCCCCTTATCTTGGCCTCAGCACCATGATAAGAGAGAATTCTGGAGTTTAGTCAGGAAGATGGCAAATTCATATTCACCTTACTCTGCAGATGCATACTTTACATCAAGAGATGCTGATGGTGCAAGACATATTTGATATATATAGTAGTATTAGCAGATGAAGATACAAATATAAAGGAAAAAGTATAAAAAAGTGTATTTTTTCAGTGGTTTTTATGGTAAGAAGCTGTCACTTAAATTGATCAGGTACTATGTCTTCTGTTGGAATGGTTGCAAAAATATTTGCTGTTCACTAGAGCGAATGCAGTTTGAAGAAAATAACTCTAAATGAGCACCTTTGTCCTACCTACTTTGAAGTTAGGATTTTTTAAACTATGTGCTTAAAACCAGCCTAATTTGCATTCTCAATTTAAATGTTGGAAATAATTTTATTTTAAAAAAAGAAGACCAATGTGGGTTAAACAGTTGTCATCTTTTTGAATTCAAAACTTCCAAACAGAGATAATTCACATATAGCCAAATTCACGGTGCTGAAAGTACCAAAACATTCTTCCATACATCAGTTTTGAAAGAAACAGTGTAACAATTATGGTATAATTGCTAGACAACTAAACATTTATGTGTATGTAATTATATTGTCATTTTTAGCTACAGATGCCTATACAGAATCTAGAGTGATATTGTATGCAATTAGAACATTTATTCTACAATCATCTCATAGAGTTATATAGCCAGCGAAGTGCCAGTGTAGAAATTACAAAATAATATGGATTTTTTTTTTTTAAAAAAAAAGGTAGAAAATTATATAACTGTCAGGAATGGTAAAAATGGCATTGAAAAACTTTAGCTGAACTTTACCTTTGCAAACTGTTCTTTCTCAATAACTTGTTTTCTGAAAGTATTGAAATATAAGTGGAAAGAACACTAAAGTAACAAGGGAGTCCATATGAAGAAACAACAAAATATATACACATTGACTTAGAAATACAGAAAGGAGAATATGAGAACTGAATAAAACGATTTCTATTATGTTGAGTAATTTTTCCCCAGTGAGCACATAGTGCATTGAAAATTAAATTTGTCTGAGAAAGTAGACTTTCTTTAGGCAACAATTCTAAGTTTTATATGGAAGAACCAGACAAATGAATAGATTTTTTTCCATTTGAAAATTAGTAGAACAATTTTAAACCTCATACAGCCCTGTATCAGAGAGCACATCAGGACTGTGATTTTGTGAATGTCAGTTTGTGATGTTCAAATTCTTGCTTACTTTTGGTAGAATTATATCCTCCTGAAAAAAAAAAAAAATTCCACTCAAGAAATAGTTTTGCACTGTTACATACTTAATTAGTAGGGGCAGTAATCAGTAACAGCAATATTAACAGTCATTTTCTTTCTTTTGAGAAGAAATGTGAGGGGGTCCGTGCACATACTCTGTGGTTCTGTGATCTTCAGCTTAACTAAGTAGTTACTCTCTGCAGGGAAATGGAAATTCTCTACTGTTGTATTTTCTCTGTGGTTTCTTGCATTTCCTCCAGCTTGCTTGCTTTGCTCCCCAACCAAGCTGTCTATGAAACCTAGGGGACTGGCCACAGGAAAAGCAGCCTTACTGCCAGGACTTAATTTCCCGCTAAGGGTAGTAAAGAATAAGGCTTCACTATTGTTTTGCTCTTTCACAGTGTTTCACACTCTGTTCTGCCTTCTTCCCTCTGGCTGCTGGCATCCTCCTTATCGGGGTTTTCAAGGATCTTTTATTTTCTTGAGGAAAGTAGAGAGGAAAGTCTTCCTCTTCCCAGTGTGACAAAAAGAGACAAAATTCTTGCAAGTTAATCTCCAAAAAGGAAACAATTCCTACCTACCTGACTCTTCGAGTCATGCTAATATCAAAGGTTCTGAAGCTTGAAGTATTACATGCAATGTAAACTGGGACTTTTCCTTCAGGGAAAGTCACAGTTGATTCGAAACAACGGCACAATTTAAAATGCCAAAGTAAAGGCTTTTTGCTTTCATTTGAGGAAAGTGGATCTGATTTAGAAAAAGGTTTTTTTAAAAATTATTACAGTTTATATGTTTGCAGTCAGTTAACTTTGCATGGACAAAGTGCATTGCAATGTTTTCCTTCAGCTTTCTAAATTCAGTTTGAATGTTAAAAAATAACATGTGCTCTAAACTTTAAAATGTCTAATATGAAGTAGTTTCAAATAAAAGTACAAAACCACCAAGGATAAACTAGATTTGTTTCTAACTCTGACAGATGGAAAACAAAGTACAGCCAATGTAAAATGCTTTCAAGAAGTAAGTAAAAGAAAACAGACCTCTGAGCTGGTTAAAGCTAGAGAGCTACAATTTCCTGGCTCAGCTCTCAATTTCAGACTTTTCTATATATTTTCTTTTCATTAATGTCCATGTTCTTCAAGTTCAGTCTGATTTGTGGGAAGTTTCCATCAGTAGGTACTCTGTGTAATGGATGAGATGGTGACCAGTGTTGTCACTTCGAAAAATGATGGATTAAGGGACAGAGGGTAGGGATCTGGAAGATATTAAATGGATTGGTAGACAAGTTCTTCACTCCTTAATCAGCAGTTCTTACACTGAAAACAGAGAGAGTTTTGTGACAGTGGGGCTGAGGTTAGATGGTCTGGCCAAAGCCATACTCTAAACACATCCCTTAAGTCTCTTCATTAGCTGCAAGAAGTTCAGAGCTTTTTCTCTACTGTTTCCTTCTATCAGCAAATACGGAACAATGACCCTTGATTTAAATAGATAGTAGATCTTGATATAAAGAGATGACAATCTGCTAGAAGGCAAAATTTTGAAGTATAATTAGGCAATACCAGCCAAGAAAATTCTTACCCCAGGGACAAGATACAAGTTAGAAGCAGCTGATGACCTAAGATACTGTAAAGAGATAGCTGGTTTTTTTCTCCTAGAAATCAATCTATGATTTGATTAGTGTCACAGTCATGCAGAGAGACAGACTATTATTCTATCATTCTTATTAATGAGTAGAATTCTTTATATTTTAATATCTTGCTCTAATGATTTTAAGAAAATTAAGACCATGGATTAGCCAGTCAGATTACTTACCTTATCTCTCATCAGCCTCTGCATCTCAGAAGATAAGGACAGAATAATGTGGTTGCAGTAGTTGTTTCTGAGTTGGAGGGCGAGTGTAGTCAAAAAGTAAGCATCTGATCTTCATACCTAGAAAAGTTAAGATGGGTAAAATCACTTCTTTTTTTCCCATGCTCACAGGCTCATTCTGGTTTTAAAACTGTTTGAATGAAGACTGAAATTGTTTGCTAATCTGTGCTACTGTCTTGTCCTCAAAGAGCTGCACGTGGCTGCCTTTTGTTGCCTCTGTTGGTTCTAATCCACAATCTCAGAAGAGGTTGATGAGGTCCAGGAGCCAGAAATATTCACTATCAGACCAAAAGGTAAAGGTGTTCACTCTGAGCAAAAAGACATTTAATTTCAAGCTAGAGACAAATTCTGCTCTATAAGGGAGGAAGATCTGCACTGCTGCTTTGGAAAACCCATGTTGAGAGTTCAGTCCTTGATTTCCAATAAATCCGAACTCCACAGAAGACTTTAAAGTGACTCTTTGACACTAGGGACTGCTTGTATTTCCTCTTATTTTCCCAAATTCAGATTTGGCTCTGTTAAGTATTTCAGTGTCATAGATAAAAGATGGCATTTTCATGCCACACAAACGTAGGCAGAGCTGGCTGAAGGTATAGGCAAAACAAGGCGTTGCCCAGGGCAGGCAACTTTCTCAGGGTGGCAGTATAGCCACAGCTCGTTTCTTGGCCATATCTGATGAACCACTGGAAATCACGTGTATAGCAGATGCTGGCATTTGAAGAGAGTTTGTGCTGTTTGGAATAGTTGTGAGGCTGCAAGGGAATGGAGGGCTATCCCAGAAGCAATATATTTTGCTCCTGCTTCTCCCTTTGCCCCTCTATGGCACAAAAGCAGTATGTCAGCCCTTGTAGGAGTCTTCTCTCTGCCTCTTCATTTCCTAACGTGGGCTCAGACCAAGTCCTTTATCCCTGAAGTAACAAGAATAAGGAGCTCTCAGGAGGCTCTGAGCTCAGGTTTTAAAATTTGAATACAAAGAGTAACCCTCTAGGGATAACACCTAAGATTTCTTCTTGTCTACAAAGAGCTCAATAGCTCAAAAAAGCTATTCAGACACAACAAGGACAAGAGTAATTTTTGAAATATAATATTTTTATGTAGAAGTCAGAGAAGACTACAAACTGCAACAAGAGACCCAGGCTTTTATGTGAAATTTTCTGAACTTCCGTGCTGTTTGGTGGCTGAATTTTGGTACAGCTCACAATCAGCAGGCAGAGACAATGTTATGCCATGACATTTGGACATAAAGACATAGACTGGGCACAGACCAATCCAAAATGCAGAACATTTAACTAGAAAATAAATTTCCACAACATAGTTTAAAATCATATTTGCTTAAGATTTTGATACTGACTTGAACTGATTGTGGTTATGTAGCTGCCCAGAGCTTGCTGACAAAATGGTTTAGTTTCAGACTAGAGGGGAACGTTTCTGGGTGAAAAGAAAAAAGCAATTTTATTACATACTGTTGAACTGTTACAGCCAGACTGAATGTTGATTAATTGTCCAAAATATTTTTTTCTTTTCCTCCAATAAAACTATTTTTTCAGCATATTACAGTTGGCAGTGAGATGTAGGATCAGCCTGCTGGATGGAGTGACCATAGACATTGACAGGTTCACATTTCTTCACTGGCATGACAAAATCAATATGCTATTTCCCATTCTTAAATATGACCCAGAAAAGGCAATGTATTATCGAGAAACTTCCAGATGCAGAGGAAAGTAAATAAAACAGTCCTACCATATTTCACTATCTGTAACCTCTACAGGCATGTCAGGGAGTATCCGCACAGCACCAGCACACTGCCAGGCAGGGAGATGGCTCTGCTACCTCTGAATAACCCTGTCAAGTGCTGGCACCAGGGTGATGTGATACTGCAGCTTGGCTAATTAACTGTGTGGAGAAGCGGGGTACGTTTGCAGCAGTATACTGTCACACTATCCTCTGTCTGCTGCCTAGGGTACCCAGGCTAGCTCATTCAGACACCCTTTAAAATCTCCACGCCCATAGAAGATAGTAAATATTATCAGTGCTAATTATTTATGCTTGGGTGAAGCTCCCTGTAAACATCTGTGAAGCTACATCATTATCCTCCTTCAAATCCCTCATTAAAGCTCTCCTTTGCCATGATGCCTACAAAAAACTTGTCAACAGTTAACCTCTGTGTGTGCTGAGGTAACTGCTCCTCATGCTGGCTTGGGCATCCCACTGGCTCATTCCACTTCCCCTCTGCCTCTGCATTCCTCTCTTGGCTTGTGCTAAGACTCAAGGTCTGTGGGACTGAAGCTTACCTTTCGGTTTCATGTCCACTGCTTGGTTCACTGAATTAAAACCACACAGGAGAATACAGGAGAAAATTTTGAGATATATAGGAGAGTGCTGGAAGAATGGTTCACAAATTAGAGAGGATACCCTAGAGAACTCACTCTGCTTAGTTAACCGAGTAAATGACTGAGAGACAACATAACTAGTGTAAATAAGGTCCCTTCAGGGGAAGAATATACAAAGCATTCTTTAGTGTAGCATAGAAAGAGAAATAAGAAATTATAGCTGAGAGAAGGAGTTAAGGGGGTCTTAGATTTTTAGAAGAGATGTTGCTTAATAATTATCCAGACGATTGAGAGCGAAAGCTAAGAGAATCTTAGTAGATGAAATATTGTTTAATGATTATCTAGGTTGTGGTATACCTCAAAGATTTGAATTAGTAGATGTTGCTTAATGATTTGCTAACTAACTGGAGCAGAAAGTCTTGAGACTCCTCACAACGGACAGTTCCTGATGGAATTCAGAGACCCGTCCTAAGAACCAGCTGAAACCGACTCTGCAGTTTGAACAGAAGCCAGGGAGCAACTTGACCTGCATAAAGATGAGAAGTCACTAGTGGTGACGAAGAGGAGCCACCAGCCTTCATCCCCACGACCCCCGACAACCACCGCAAGGAGGCACTGCGCAAGCACAGCTGGGAGGAGTCTATGGAAATGACTCTTGAAGCTAATTTCAATATGAAGCAGGAATAGGTTATGCATATGTATAGGCACATTATGTATATGCAACACTTCACTGTATAAGTTTGAAGCAAGTTGCCACGTTGGAGCGCGCACGGCTTTGGTGGGACTACCCCCCCGTGCCGCCTGGCGCTGAATAAACATACCTACTTTACAATCTTACAGATTGTGGAGTCTGTTTTCCGCACGTCATGGCTAGCAGTTAAAAACAAATTCCTATTAGGAATAAGCTACTCATTTTTAACAGTCAGGGTGCTTAAACCAGTGGAACAAAATGGTGAAGAGATGAAGAGCTGCTGTCTCTTGGTATCTGGAGAGGGATTATGCTCCAAACGGTCTGCATTACCCCACACAGATCATGCATTGCTCAACTCCACTTGAATACAACAGCTACTGCTGTGTAGGAGGCCAGTTCAGAAGATCTTCTCTGGTCCATTCTGGCATTATGAGTCTGCAAAAGTGGGCAGCAACACCATGAGGACTTCAAAGGTCCTAGATTCACCTAAATGGCTTTGTGGAAAGACAAGTGATAAGTCTATCAGCAGTTTTGCTTACCTATTCAAAATTGCTGGGTTTGCTTGCTTTGTGATTTCAGGTGAAATATTAGCTGCATAATGTAACCAACATATCTGCAATGAGGAGAAGGTAAGGTAAGAAAAATAGCTTATTATTTTCCAAGGGGAAAACACACAACAAGTGTATATACCCACTGTTGCTCCAAATTATTTATAGCATCTATTAGTAGAGCAAAGGAAGCTTTGTAAACTGCAAATGAGCCAATTGATATGATTTTATATGTGAAAGAAAATACCTAGAAGAGTAGTCAAATTCTATATTTAAACAGTTTATAGTCAGGTTAGTAGAACAGTCTGCACCAGCCTCCCTAAGCAGACTTTTTTATCTTTATGTTTAAACAATCTTGGAGTAAAAATCTTTCAGAAGGCTTCCTTTTGTCCATTGCTTGTCTTGCTTATAGATAGTGGCAGCTTACCACTTTAACAGTCAATGCCACAGATATTTAAGAAAACCCAATTTATCTGCAAAGGACATCTTACCATGTTCTTCACGCAGTTAGCCCTGGATTGTGTGAAAGATTAGATTGCATCACTGAACTATTTAATAAAGCAGTGACCTTACCAGTGACGTGCATTTACACTGAAAGTTCAGAATTAAAGGATCTACAAAGGTAATGAGAAAATGGTTACTCCAGCTTACACATTGAATTCTCCAGGGACTTCTATGTGCAGCAGCAATATTGCAGATGGGTAATTCCCACATTTCTTCTTTGGAGCTTCCAATAAAGCCAAGGTTGAAAAACAGTGCTTAGAGTGAAGAAAATATTTGTGAAATTTATTTGATTTTTGATGAGTCAAACACATCCCTTACATTCTTGAAAGAAGCTTGTTCAGATACAGCCAAATTGTAGCAAAATAAAACTATTTAAGCCACATGTGCTTGGTGAAAAACACTGATAATATTGTGTTTCAGTGGCTCTGAATACCTTTTCTCCCCCATCCTTTGCTGTGAAGGAAGAAAGAAAATATGTCCAGGTCAACAGTACTCAAATTTTTTTTTGTGGATGAGTGATGCTTTCTCAATGAACTGCAGACATGAACAAGAATTTAAGAACAAAGCTGTGGGATGGAGACTAACAGGAATAAGACTTTGACAAAATGAAGTCAGTCCTGACATTAGTTACTAGACTAAAAATGTCAAGTCCATTTTCTCTGAGTTGTATCAGGCTTGAATTTCAGTTAAGCAGGCAGAGCTCTCCTCCCCTCAGTTTCCAATCAGACTAATGTATAGTAATTGCTACTGTTATTTTACTTATCCACTAGAAATACATATAACTTGAATCAGGCTCTAGTAGAACTATAGATAAATGAGAAAAAAAATCTGGGGACGTTTAGGCAAATTAATTTCAGAAAAGTAATGGATTATAGATTATAAAATAAGATGGGGCTTTCAGCATGTAAAGTACATTTTTTTTTAATTTATTACTTCTTGCTGTTCAAGCAGAAGGCATAGTAATTTCCCTATAAACATGCTGATCGATATTTAGATAAAGCACCAAATACAGTTTTATCAAACTTTATAGGACTATAAAATGGGTTTGAATAAAAAGTTGAGAAATGAAAATAGTAAACAAGAACTGTCATAATAATTACTTACAGGCTGAAGACTGCTTCCTTCCATACTCCCCAAACTAATAAAAGACACTTTTGCATGGAATACAGAGTAGGGTTTGTATTGATTCATTTACTGCTATTTTCATTTGTCATTATAATTAACGCTTTTGGAGAAGCCAGCTCTGGTTTAAATAACATGAACTGGTGCCATGCCCCAAAAGATTGATTTCTGGGAAGTGGTTTACCTAAGCCTCTGCCTGACTGATCTGCCCACAGATCTGCCTGTGGCACTTGGCTTTTCTTCCAGCCCAGGGCTCTTGTAGAGGAGCAGAGACCTACCCAATACCTGGTCCCTTTCAATTCTGCTTATGGTACTTTCACCAGAAAAGAAGGAGCCTGGGAAGAAGCCAAGAAAACAGAGGCACCCTGTAGCTAGTGAAATAACTTATTTTCTGGATCCTCCCAAACCAACACAGATTTAAGGCAATCTCTTGCTCTGGAAAATCAAAACTCCTGGTTTTCTGCAGGGACTGGCAACTGACTGCAAAGGACATGCCAAGAAGTAAATGATGCAGGCTTTTTTCTCTAGATTTTCCTGCTATGGTCTTTACCAGCTGAAAACAATTTTTGCATCTCCTTGAAGGAGTTCTGCCTTTGTATTAAATATAATACAAATATTTAAAGTTATAGGAGACATCCCAAAACTTGTCTAGCACTCCCTGTTGCTTTATGGACTTCACTTTCTTATCATGCAGCTGCATGTGTGACTAAATTATCTCCCCTTATATTGACAGCTTTGTTCTTGTTCTCCGATAAAATTTTCCTTCCTCCAAAAGATTCCTGTCAAGAACTTTCCTTCCTCCAAGTTGTTCTCCTATAAAAGGAGGGAGTAATATTTGACACAGCTGACTTCAAGGAACTTCATTTGATATTTAGAAAGAGATTCAGAAAATGATCGTTCACCTTTGGAAGTTTTAAACCTTTGACATTTGAAAAGTCAGATAGTACTGGCCTAAGAAGCAAACCAAATCTTCAGGACAGATAGGTAATGCAAGGCAAATCACAGACTTGGAGTAAGACTGATAAAGGAGAAAGCACAGGCTTAAAGCAGGCTACATGGTGTTGATAAAGCAATTGCTGAATTATCAATTCGCCTCCAGCATTTTCTTTAAAATTGAATCTTTTAAGTAAGATGGGGTCAAATTCTAATCCTTCCTCCCCCAAATCTGAGCAACTCCCATTGAAATCACCTCTCCCTGTATCTGGCAGAATTTGGCACTTTCTTTTCAAGTGAAACTGGGAATCCTACTTCACTGAAGGAAGGGATTCTTATTTAGAAAATAGGAATCTTTATCTTACTTTCAACCGGCAATAGCTATAGGTAGCTCTCCCTGATGTATCACAGCACAGCATGAAATCCATTACGTGTGTTAATATTGCTGTTTTTAAGACTACCAGCATTTCAGCAGCAAAATCTAAACCATGTAGACTTAGGAGGTATTTTTATTATATTTATTTTTATTATATTATATTTATTCTATGCAAAAATATAAGCATTTCATTGCAATCCAGGAATATTCTCTCTCCTTTAAATACATGCATATGTACATATATATATGTGGATGTATAAAATGAGCATAAAATGAAATACATCCACATGCATACTTTTTTTTTTTTTCTGTTTCACAGCTTGTATTTCATCACTGAAATAATTTCAAAGCACTGCTAGTCTTGACTCAGGTTTGTCTTCACTTCTCTGGGTATCATCTGTTTCATTTGTGTTCTTCATCAGTTGTCATTTTATATGGATAGATATTCAATTTAAATGACTGACATCTATCTATGTCCTCACTGTAGTGCTTGACTGGCACAGATTGCACCACTGATAATATCCGCACTTAGAATATTAAATATGAGGAAACAAAGGAAACAGCAACTACATGAATCGGAGAAAATACACCCACTAAACAATAGCACCGTAGAGTGAGTTAAAATGGAATTATAACTTCACAACAAATGCAGAACTAATAGGGACCTTTTTAAAATGGGCATGAGAGTGAAAAACAAATAAATAAACAAGCCACATAACCTGTCAGCCAGTCTGCAGGGGGAATTCAAACACTGCAGAAAGGTAGAGCATTTCGAAAAGAAATTACAGAGTCAAATTACAGAAGTGTGCCAGCATTTCTTGGTAAGAGGCAAGAAAAACAATGACTGGTTGTGGTGCATGATATCAAACATGCATACATCTGGTTCTGGGACTGCAGTCAGAAATACGTTGCCGTGATCCCCTGTGAAGTTGTATTTATCATGGGAATCCTCACCCTGCCGTTCCACTGTGTAGGTGAGTGTGGATTTAAAGGAGAGGAGAGAAAATAAACCCAAGCTTTTTTTTTTTTTCTTTTTTCAGAGTGATACCATCTGTACCCATTCCTAGCTGGAAACAAGTCCTGCTGTGTCATGGTTCTGCATGGAGATATTGCTGGATTTCATCATTGCTGCATCTGAGGTGCTGCACAAATACTAAATTAAAGAAAAAATAATAAGAAAAAATAAATAAATTTAAAGAAAAAGTTGTTGCATGCTCACCACATAAATGACTGAAGAAATGTGAAATGCTTAAAGTGCAATGCACCAAACGTTACAGATGCTTGAGCACTGCCTGTGTGCTCCATAGCCAATATCACAATCAATACTGGCAAGAGTGATTGCTAACGCTCCTCTTTCCAGGCCTTAGGTGCTACAAAATCCACCTAAGAAAGCCCTCCTCTTACCAAAAAAAGGGCTTTGGTAGTATTCTTCTTCCTGTAGATGACTCATACAGCAATTACACTACAGATTTTTCCATTTACAATATCTGCAGCAAAAGAACAACTAAATCAACAAACTGATTTTCACAGCTATTGTTCCTTCTTATTTCATTTGCTTGGTGGTTTTCACACGTGTAATTTCAAGAACTAAAAGATGAAATTACAGTCACACAATGAATGTTTGAGCTGGACATTAGTAAGTGGTAGTATTATGCTCACATCTTTGACATCTTTCAGTGTTACTGTAATCACAGAGACAAATGCTGGCTTTTCCTGCAGTAATAAGCCAATCATGGCTCTTTGACTTAATAATGAAAACACCATGCAATAGGAAAATTGCTACCATTTTCCATAAAAATGAATGAGAATGAGAAAACCTGATGCCATCTCTCACTGGCTTTTTAGAATGAATAGCTCTATTCAGTGTATTTTAATGTGGTTCTACTAAACTTAAAATATCCAAACATTTTTTTTATTATTTTTGTCTTTACATTGCTTGATGTATATTAGCGATGCAGTGTGTGGTTTTCTGGAAATTCAGCTTTTGCGAAACAAGCTCCTCCAGAGCTCAGCTCGGAAGGTTCATGGTAATGGTGTTGATTCATGTCACTCCTCCTGTTAATGATATTGTACACAGCAAGGCTTTGAAATCACTGAATGACATTCCTAGGTGGGAAATCACGCCACCAATCCAGTGGGGAATTCGCAGTACACCGTGTTCGGGAACCAAAGCAGTTGCTGAAACCATATGGTAATGTTCAGAAACAGAGCACAGTATAGTTTTGTTCACAGCGCAGTGGTAGCATTGCTATGATGAGGCTTAAAGGTAGAGTTGTGGGAATGATGAGTTTTCTTTGGGTTTTTTGTTGTTGTTGTTGTTTGTTTTGTTTCTTTTTTGTTTCTGGGGGTGAACTGGAAATCCTGTTCTTTTTCTTTTGTTTGGTTTCAGTTCTGCTTGAATCATTACACTAAATTTAATAAAATTAATTCTTTTTTTTTTTAAAGTGTCTAGCAAAACAAAAAACTGGACAAAATTACTTATTACTTGGTAAGGGTGTGGAGGATAAAATTGCACACATTTGTGTTTGACTCTTTTGGGGTTTTTTTTTGGCAAATACTTCAGTTCAGAAAAAAAATCTCGGCAGCACCATTCATGAACTGGAAGACTATTGAATGCACATTTGTCACTACGAGAAATCCTCCAGAGAAGAGTTTGGATGTGCTACCAAAAAAACTATTTCTATTTTCATCCAAATATCACAGCTTTGAAAGAATACTAGAAAAAAAGAGTGAAAGACTACAAATCTGTTGCAGATTAATTCCAGATATTGATACCAGGGCTAGAAGTATAAACCAAAAACTATTCTTCTAAGTTTGGTGAAATTTACTTAGGGTCAAGGCTCTTCATAGAGAACTTAAATTGAGCCTAAAATCTGCTGTAGTCCTTTGAATAATTTGCCTGGACATTACTTTCACTGTTCTACCCCTACGGCTGTCGCTGAGGATTCCTGACTAACAGTGCCAGGAGATCAAACTTGCCTGTGTTTGGGCACCTCTTTAAGATCTTCGGTGAAACTTCAGATTTCCCTAGCCAGATATGAAACATTTTGACAGAAAAGTTTGTCTTCAGGTTAAGAGAACTGAAACCCTTAAATCTCTCTTCCCCACCTTTCTGTAGCTATTTTTCTCCTTGCCTTTGTATCCCTCAAAGCTTCCAAGTCTCTGTGTTTCCTAATCTATGGCTCCCCTTCTTCCTACCTCTTCCACAGTTTTCTTTCATGTTTGCTTTTTCCTTCCACATCACTACATTTCTGCACAGAAGGAAGTAAAGCAGCACACCCTCTCATTTTTTTCAGGCTGTTTCTTATCTTTCAGATGTTGGCTGCTGCTGAGCAGCCTGAAACAAGAGAGAGACAGGGTGCTTTGGCCACCTTTGCTGCAGCTGAGGAGAAGAGCCAATGTGGGTGCAGGAGAGAGCACAGCACAGATGGGAGGTGGCCATCTACTGCTGCAACAGTCCTGGGGCAGGAACTTTTTTTCTCAGTTCTGTAAGGCTTTCATAGCTGAACCTCAAGTCTTTCTGTGGGAATTGGGGCATGAGCTCATCACGCAAATGACATGGGTGTTTTGTTTTGTGTTGTTTTTCTGTTTAGCTAGGATTAAGATGAAATTTAAAATTACAATGTCCCAGAGACCCTTGTGAATCAAGAAAGATTTGATTAGAAGCAGCAAAGCTGCATAGTGTGAACGCAGTGTGGGCAGGAAGACACTGTGGCACAATCGAGGCACTGTAAGCTGGATTCATCTCCAGCAGGAGGGGAACTAGGCTAGTAGATCAGAAGTCCACTCCCCAGATGGATCAGACCAGGTGTGTCAAGAAGACACTTATGCAATTCTGATCAAAAAACCCTTCAAGACATCTCTTGCTTTCTTACCAGTTAAAGCAGTGTATAAATGCACAGAAGAGCATCTGCCTCACTGGCTCAATTCATAGAATTGATGTAATGATTGGATAGCTTTTTAATTTCACATTTACCTGGATGAAAACGAGAATAGAATGATGAAAAGGAAGAGCAGCCTTTAATCTAATTTCTTCATTTCTGAGTTGACATGAGGAAAAGAAAGAAACTGAATGATCTCTGTAATCCAACTGCAGAAAGTATCATCAAGACTGTAAATTTTAGTGACAGACAAGAGGGCGTTGAAAGGAAAAAAGCTTAACTACCAGGATGATAAATACCTTTTAAAATACACCTTTAAAAAACGTAAGAAAAATTGACATGGAACGTTAAAGAAAAGCTGTGGGTGTGGAAATATTTCTTTTAAAATTCATTTAATAAAAACATTCCCTGTAGCTTGCTTGTTATACTTACTTCCACTTTCCATTCTATTTGCAAAACTCAAACTTGGCAGAAAGCTGAAGGGGAGAGAAGCATTTATAAATTAGTGTATGTCTCCAAATGATTAATGTAGCAGTCATGTTCTTTCTCATCAGTTCAAGACCACTTGCACATCTATAGAAATCGGGCATGAGGTGTGCTGAAGCATATTAAAATCACTTCTTCTACTTTTGTACTGAATAATCATTTCTGTTCTTACTTTTGTACCACTTAAATGAGAAAGAAGGCAATTTAGCCACTATCACATACACCCTGAGGCAAATGTGTCATATCAGCTTCACTCAGAAAGATATTTTAAGATATTTATTTATTTTCTTTTAATACAGCTTAAAACAGGATTTAGGAACATGCATTGTTTTCTTTTTTTGCCTGAACCCTTGACTAGTCTCTATCTATCCAAGAATCAAAAAGCTGGAGATGGAAAATTCCTGTTAGATCATACATCTTATCTTATCTTTCTCTAAAAGCAAGATTATTTCTTACAGCATAGATTGTAACCTGATTTTCAGATGTTGCACAAGGGTAGAGTCAACCTTTTTGCCTCTCTTAGTTCATCCTATCAGCCAGGATCTCACCTCCTCTTCTCCCTAGAGGAACACCGTTGACTGCCTAACACCTTCAACCAGCTTCTGTTCAATTAGGTTATATTCCTTTTGACATAAACAGCTAGGAATGGTTTATTTTTCTGTTGGGTTTGGCTGAGAAGGAGTTAATTTTCCCCATGGCAGCCCTCACAGTGCTGTGCTGTGCATTGGTAGCAGCAAGGTGTTGATAACACACCAGTGTTCTGTCTATTACTGAGCAGTGCTGGCGTAGGATCAAGGCTGTCTCTCCAGTCCTCCCCAGCAGGAGGGCAAGATCTTGGGAGGTGACACAGCCAGGACAGCTGACTCAAACTGAATGAAGACATATTCCATACCATATGATGTCTGCTCAGCAATGAAAAGTTGAGAGAAAGAAGGAGGAAGTGGGGGGCTTTCGTTATTTATGGTGTTTGTCTTCTGGAGCAATCACTATGTGCAATGAAGCCCTGCTTCCTGGGAAGTGGCTGGACATCACCTGCTGATGGGAAGTAGAGAATAAATCTTTTTTGTTTGTTTGTTTGGGGTTCTTTTTTCCCCTTTGCTTCCACACGCAGCTTTTTGCTTTATTAAACTGCCTTTATCTTGACCCACAAGGTGGGTTTCTTTTTTTCCATTATATTTTTCTCCCTCCTTGTCCAGCTGAGGAGGGGAGTGATAGAGCAGCTTGGTGGGCACTTGGCATCCAGCCAAGCTCAATTCACCAGAATTTTGCAAATAATGGGGATGATATTACTGCCTGTGGCTCTTCGCTTTCACTTGCACTGTCAGCATTCAGTTCTGCCCAAGGTAAAAGACAGTCAGTAAAGGTGAGATTTAATGAACTTCAGTAGTTTTGCTTGACCTACATAATTGATCACTCCAATGACCTCTCCTAATGACTGAGCAGAGGGACAACCACCTCACCGAATCACACAACAGCTGAGACTGGAGATCATCCAGTCTGATGCCCTGCTTAAAGCAGGATCATCTAGAACAGGTTACTCAGAACTATTTCCAGCCTGTGTTTGAAAATCTCCAAGGGTGGAGACTTCACAGCCTCTCTGGGAAACCTGTTCAAGTGCTTAACCACTCTCAGAATGACAAAATTGCTGTTAACCTTTAAATGAAATTTCCTGTCTTCCTGTGTAAGCCCATTGTCTCTTGTCCTGTCACTGGACACCACTGAAAAGAGCCTGGTTCCGTCTTTTTTACTGCCTGCCCACATTAGGCATATGTTCCTTGTCACAGGTCCCCAGCTCTATTTAGCAGCAAGCCCATGTTTCCCTTCATCTTCCTTTTGCTGCTGATAGACCTGTAGAAGCCCTTCATGTGGCCCTTCATGCTGCC
The DNA here is from genome assembly GCA_013399095.1 of Psophia crepitans. NCBI lineage: Eukaryota > Metazoa > Chordata > Aves > Gruiformes > Psophiidae > Psophia > Psophia crepitans. The sequence goes on along the minus strand of VWZZ01001010.1, from coordinate 29,160 downwards.
TGCCAGATTGAGCTCCAAAATTTTCAGCTCCAGTTTAACCAAACATTGGGTTAACAACATTTAATGTTTAGCCTGGTGGGATATCAGGCTGTGAACATTCTGGGTAAACATGAAATGACTAGTGTCCTTAAAACTCAGTATGCTGCCCAAAGAGAAAATAAAACCAGCATTGGTTTTGACTCTCAAGTATTCTAAGCAGGAGGCTCGGTTGAGCTTTAATTAACATTGGGACTTTTGTCCTCATAGTGCTTTCAGAAATAGATCTATAATGCGTATTGCCCACGTTGAGGTTCATCAAAGAGGTATGTATAAAATAAGATTGACCAGAAGATAAAATGATACAAGAGATGAAAGGAATGAATGTCCTATTGAGGTTTCTTTTTCAGCATTTCTCAAAAAAAGAAAAAAAGAAGGCAAAAGAAAAATGCTTTCTGTGGTGAGGATATTTAAGAATTGTATTGCTACATTAAAAGGAGTGCTAGTTCCAGAACAGTTCCCTCTTTTAAGTGTAAAGAATGTTAAAGAGGAAATAGTTCTTAGCCAAGAATGATATTTCCTTTTTCATTAATTTACTTCTGTTAATAATTCCTTTAAATGCAGCAATAAGCTATCTTGATTCTCTGTAATTTTCCTTTTACAATAACTACTATTTTTAGGAAGGATATTTTGGTGAAGATTTTTTTGCCTGAGTACCTTGAGAAAAAACAATAATTTCAACAAAATAAGAACATAAATATATATAAAGATAGAAGATGCACTATGGTACATATATACTCTCTCTCTGTATGTGTGCATATGCACTATATATAGCCTCACTGAATCTCCTAGTTCAAAACCAGAATTTCAGTTTCAGTTCTGCTTTCAGTTTTATGTAAGAACAATTTATTTATTTTTTTATTTTTGTGCGTGTTTATATTTTACCTCATGGAGATGAATAATTCGGGTAAGTTTGACAGTAATCACCAAAGCCAAATCAATGACTTGCGGCTGTTGACACCAGCAGAAATTTTGGCTCTCACACTGCAAAATCTTTAATCAAATGGAAAGGCTGACCCTCAGCAATTCTTAGTTCTGATTACTTTTGTAGTCGAACAGCAAGTGACAAAAGAGGATTTCTGGCAAACCTGCATAGACAGTGTTTTTGGATTTCTGTCTTTGGTATTTCCATAATATTATGGCATGGTGAGCATAATTTCAAATTGGTTCTTAAAGTAACTAAGAAGATTAATTGAAACATTTTTGACACAGAAGATTCAAGCATAAAACACACCTCATTAAGATTGTAGCTACACGGTGGTGCTAGGTAAAGCAAATGGATCTGATTAGAACTGCATGAATACTGCAAAGCTGTGTTTGTGAGCACATCAATCACTTCAATTTTTATGTTCTATTGTTATTCTCTTTTCCCAAACATTTAGATGGTTGGGGTTTTGTGTTTGTTTGAATATTTCTGGGATGTCTGTCTTTTTTTTTTTTTGGTACTCTTACTAGCAATGCTAACTAGGATGACCATACATGCAAAGGATTATTCATTTTTGCTATTCATTAGTCTTCTGGCTGAGAAATGGCAGTCATTGCGGCTGTCAGTAACTGAGCACATATAATGTGAGTCAGGGACTGATCAGGCATTGTGAACAAGGAGTAAACAACATGAAGGACTGTTAAGCTATCTATCCATAGCTTAAATACCTCACTCCGATCCTCTTTTACCCATTGTTTCTCCTTTGTTTGGGCTTGTTTCTTTGCCTGTCTGTACAATCTTTACAAATCTTGAAACATTAATATTACTTTGCAAATATGCCCAAATGGAAGAGGTCTTTTTGCAGACAAATAATATTTGCAAGGTATTTTGACTGTCTTTTTCTTCCATATGGGATTTTAACTTTTTATAGAAGGCATGTCTTAACAATAAAAATTAACTTAGGCATGGAGACTCAAGCACAAGCTAGTAAATGGTTATGAGAGAAACAGCCAATGGATAGGGAGCATGAAAAATTGAAAAAGAGACAAAGAATTAAACTCTATTATTTCTTTTATTCCTTGGGAGCATGAGTTGCAGCTATGCTAATGGTTAGATCAGCAGCATTTAGAGGAGCAAAATGATAATGGATCCACATGGCTGCTACGATAACACTCAGCATACTGAATAATTACAGAGACATTGGTAGCATGTTGAGCTTCCCAGTGAATGTAATTAATGCAGTCAGGGCCTCATTTACTCAGTGAAGCACACCAAAGCCTAAATCTGGAACAAGGGCTCCTGTTTCTGTAAGGTTCTACTGCGAAAGCCGTGGTGATTGCACAGCCACTCCAAAACCGAGAAGCAAAATGAGAGAATCAAGAATTACACTGCAAAATCAGTGTTTAGGCAAAACACTTTCAAAAACCCTTGTTCCATGAAAGTGCGGGACTTAATGCTTATAATCAAGGCTTGTGCTTCCTTTTCACCTATCTAACAGCCACACTGATTTATCTCAGTAATAGTTTGCAGCAGCCCTGAGAAGCAGCAGCAGTATGTGAATCACTGCGATGTTTAATGTGTGATAAAATACTCAAAGCCAGTGAGTAAATTTGGTTCCTTTTTTTTTTTTTTTAAATGGGATGTCAAAGGTATGTTTCCTTCTGTTTATGTTTTGTGGCAGGTCCTGCTTACTGCTGGGGACAGATTCAGTCCTGGTGATGAGCTGAACTCATCTGAGGTCTGAATTTTTCAGCCCATCAGTTTACGGACAAAGAACTCCGCAGCTATGGGTCTGGTTTCTTCCCTGATCTCTGGGGGTTTCCTTTATTCCCCAGTCTCTGGGGATTTCCTTTCTTTCCCCAGCCCATCCTCAGTAGCTCCCTGCCTCCCTCCAGCACCCGCTGTCCACAGCCAGCCTCTCCACACACCTGGACCTGCTTTCCTCTCTCAGAAAACTTCTGCCAATGGTCGTTCTTTATTAAACAAGCACCAATTACGATTAGATTAAATAAAACAGGGTTTATTTGACACAAATAATGGAAAACTGAGAGAAAATCAAAGTAACTAAATGTAAGCAAAATAAATCATAACCAACATCTAGGCAGCCTAGCTGGTTAGATTAAACCTTATAATTGCAAGATATTGATTGAGTAGAACTAAAAACCTTATATCTCCTTGATGTTTATGTGGCTATTTTCCATAGTCATTTGAGTCTGGCAGCTCAGAAGTCCTTTCAACAGAGCTGAGTAAGGCGTTTCTTTTCCTCTGATGGCAATTTCTTCCTGCCTTTTCCCCCCTCTTTCAGTACTCCTGGGCCAGTATCTTTATTTTCTTGTCTGCTAATGCTCACTTACAGCATCACAGACTTTAGATTGAAGGCGATATATTATAATATATAATATTAATACATTAATTAATATTTTAGTATCTATAAATACATTAATGCTTTCACATATATAATATACAGTTAATATTTTAGTAACATTTATGTCAGTGTCAGAGTTCACGCACAGTTCACAGCAGCACACCGGTAACCCATGATGCAAGGTGATGTGTCCGCTCCCCAGGGCTCTCGCAGTTGCACATGCTGCTCTTACGGTAGAATACTGTCAGCGAATGTCAGAACAAAGCACAGGGAAAACCTTCTGAGGACACCTCGAATTTTCAAAGTCATGTATTATATTCTTGGATAGAGCGACATGGCCCGTGCCACCCTAGCAGTATTAGACATTTTAGAGGTGAATAAACATGGACTCAGTTCCTCTTCTGCCAGTGCTCTTCTGCCTTGGCCCAGGGTGACGGTGTCATTGTGAAGCCCGACCTGTAGAGTACACCGGGATATGTGCAGAACTCCAAAAAATCGTGTAAAAAACTGCCATTCACAGCTAGATAGGAAATTCTACAGAGGAGATGATGGCAGTTCATGCTAAATGTTTTTTTAAGGTATGTTTTTAAATACAATCTTGCTATTCCGACTAAACAACATATGTTTTGGGAAGTAATGAAAAGATGTAGATAATAGGCACCAATGGGAGAAAATTCGAAATACCCTACACAAATGAATGTATCAAAACTTCATTTATTATCAACTAATTCAAGGAGAGCAGGTCACAATTAAAATTATATTTTTGTATGCCACTTATCTTCTATGTGATTACCTCTTGATTATTCGGATCAGTTAATCCTGGTGTACCATTTGGTTGTAACAGGCTTCATAGCATTTTTTCAATTAAGAAAAATCATCACTTCTGGTCCTTAACTTTAAATGATATCTTTCAACAAACATCTCATCTGTCTTACTCAGAACTAATATGTCACACGATTCTGAATTCATAGAAATATCGATTCTGAGTCTGCTACCATTTGCTACTTGAATGCTCAGTTCAGAGAAATCAAAGTAAATATCAGCATTTACTATGAAGTTTCTTTCAAAATTCTCCCCACAGCTTTTAAGTTGTCTTTTTTTCATTGTTTTTGCTTAATGTATAACAAACTGATTACTTCTCACAGCACACTGAGTTTAGCTTGAGTGGATATGTTAGACTTGTATTCCAATTCCTATTCTCATCAAAGTCTTTTTTTTCATTCCTTTTCCTGGCCACAACTTTAGCATAATTTGCTGATGTTCAGTTGAAGATCAAGCAGATAATCTAGTCTGGAATATCAATTAGGTAAAAAATAACCCATCAGGAGTTTACTTTTCAAATATCTTAAATTTTATTCCCTTATAACACTGGCTTTAAAAGTTTGGACCATGTCATCGATGAAATATTTAACTTATTGTTACAAGGAAGGGGTAGTTTTCAGAAAAGAAAGGGAAAGCTGGCATCTATGGTAGGTTATAATGATGGGAAAGGAGTTATGGAGAAAGGTTTAGGTTTACAGTTTTAGGGCTGAGTATCCACAGTGTTTTCAGAGGTCACAATGCACCATCCCTGAGGGTGTTTAAGGAAAGGTTAGATGTGGTACTTAGGGACGTGGTTTAGTGGGTAATAGGTCGTGGGGGGATGGTTGAACTAGATGATCCTTGAGGTCACTTCCAACCTTAATGATTCTATTCTATTCTATTCTATTCTATTCTATTCTATTCTATTCTATTCTATTCTATTCTATTCTAATTTCCATCTACGTTACTGGCAGACAGCAGATACACAGTACAAGCTGTATGCCACAGCAGTTAGCCTATAAACCCACACCCACAAAGGTGCGATGGTATTTGATGCATCTTCATGTCTAACACTTAGCTGCCTGGCTCGGGGGGCTCTGCGTTCGTCTGCTGTGCTGCCTTTTTCTGCAGATTGCTTCAGTGCTCCCCTCTCAGGCCATCTCACCGACAGCCCCTCTACAGAGATGATGCCACAGGCTGCAAGGCAGTGAGATGCCCCTGGGTGCCACTGGCTGGCGTAGGCTGGGGTACAGCGGTCCATGGGGAATGATTCCTGGTTTATCTTTACATTGAAACTTGATCGCTGCCAAGCTAGAAACGCAAAACTCCCAGCTCAAACTACTCGTTGGTTTCTCCTTAGAGGAACATCAGCCCCAGGTGTGACAAAGTTTACTTTTGTTTAGTGCCTGTTTGGGTTATTTAAAGTGTGAATATTCTATTAAGAGGCTAGTTCCGAGTCATTAATGACTCAGTGTACTTAAAAGTTTGTGGCAAAGCTGAAGGTGATAATTCAAGGAGGTCGTTAACACATTGGAAAAAAAGGCCAACACTGTGTGAAACACATAATCGTTCCAAAATTTTTAGAAGATGGAGATGACATTTTAAAAAATATATCCCTGCAATATTTTTATTCCTCCCTCGTTTTTAATGTATTTTCTCTGTTAATAGTAGAATTAGTTGACCCATTGAAAATCTTTTTTAATATCCAGTATATTGCATTCAGCTGCATGTGTTATACACAAATTTTCTTTATTTGTGAGTCCCCCCCCCCAGCAGGAAAACTAACTTTTCATCACACATGGGATCCATCATTATGAAGCATTTTTTTTAATGATTAATAGAGCAAATTCTGGTCTTATAATGCTATAAATAAGAGGTAAGTTCACTGAATTCAGTGGCTACATTGGTGTAATACGTCAAAGAAAAGTATGGCTTCGGGACTCTCGGTGTTCTGGCCAGAAATCCTGAGCTAGATCACTTCAGCAGTACTGATTTATAGCATTTGGGGCTCTGACCCTGTATTTAATCAGCCACATTACCACAAGGCGTAAGTAAAAGCAAAATGTCAGCCAACAAGTATAAAGGTAACTAACTACCTCCAATTCATATAGCTCTCTGAAGAACTCTGAAAATAGCCTGTTTCAGTGTTACTTGCTGCAGCAGTATATTAGAGAAATACCCCAGCCGCTAAATGAGTGAGATGGAAAAAAAAGCACTACAATGGTGTATGTGGGCTTTATGGCATGGGTGGAGCAGACAACTCTGGCAATTGGTGTAGAAGTTGTTCTCTCAGACTCCTGCCATGAAAGCAAGATCCACCAAGATTTGGAGGTGAAGCAGTAGAAAGCTGATGCTCCTGCTTCTTCTTCTGATCTTACCCCATGACATTAAAACATCACAGATAAGGAAGTTGAGAACAAAATGAGTTTTAAACAGCTTGGAAGTCAGAGGATATTTGACCACATTCAGGCTTAGATGTTAACATAAGTGATTTTTAATGAACCATAAATGCTATTTTTAATTTACATCTTTTAATTACACTCAGTGAATTTCCTCTGTGGATTCATGATGGGGGGAAGGAGAGGCAAAGGGCTATCTTTTATTGATTGAAGTGCTGTGTTTGCTTCTCATGCTGAGTAGAAGCCCATCAGAAACAGCCTGGCCAGAGAAGACGACTATGATTTCTTCCTCTGGCTGCATGTATAACACAGACTGTCTTCTCATTACAATTGAAATAGGAACATGTTTCAGTTTTGGTTGAATTCATCTAGCCTTAACTTTCGTCTAGAGTATTTTGGTATTTCTTTGTCTGCTTCATCTAAAGACCTTAATGATCAGATTTCTATTCACTTCTTAGAATCACAAAATCACCAAATAGCTGAGGTTGGAAGGTGACTGTGAAGATCATCCAGTACAAACCATCTGCTCAAAGGAAGGTAACCTACAGCAGGTTGCTCAGGACCATGTCCAGCTGGATCTTGAGTACCTCTAAGAATGGAGATTACACAACCTACTTCAGCATTGACAACTCTTACAGTAAAGTGTTTTATTATAGATTTTCCTGTTTCAATTTGTGCCCAGTACCTCTTGTCACTGGGTACTACTGAGAAGAGTGGCTCTGTCCTGTTTATTTCCTGCCCCACCCCCCATCAGGTATTTACACACATCAACAAGATCCCCCTGAGCCTTCTCCTCTTCAGGCCGGACAGTCCCAGTTCTCTCAGCCTTTTCTCAAAGGAGACATCCTTCAGCACCTTCAACAACTTAGTGGCCTTTCATCGAACTCTCTCCATATCTCTCTTGCACCAAGGAGCCCAGAAATGGACACAGAACTTCAGGTGTGACCTCACCAGTGCTGAAAAACAGGGAAGGCTCACCTCCCACAACTTGCTGGGGACTCAGTTCCCAATGCAGCTTAGGAGGCTGTTGGCCACCTTTGCCATAAGGGCAGGTTGCTGACTCTTGGTCAACTTGTTGTCCACCAGGACACTGAGGTCCTTTTCTGCAAAGTTGCTTTCCAGCTAGTCAGCCACCAGCTTGTGCTGGTGCCTGGGGTTATTCCTCCCCAAGTGCAGGGCTTTGTACTGCCCATTCATGAACTTGATTAGGTTCTTTTTTGGTGCATTTCTCCAGCGCATTGAGCTGCCTTTAAATGGCAGCACAGCAATGGGTACTTGCTGCTGACTGAACTTCTTTCTAATCAGTCCAGCTCAAAGTGATTTTGCCTGGTCACTATTTACTGTATATCCTCTCAGGCCTTTCTATTTGGGAACTTCAGTAAGAGGATTTATATTTGTCCATTTGCTTTGTGGATCACCAGTGAAAATACTGACCCACACAGAGAAAAGTTTCAGAAAATATGGAGAAGAGAGATTCAAGATGCATGACAAGTCATGTGGACAGGTGTCTTATTTTTTGTCCTTTCCTCTCAAACCCAGTTTCAGAGCGCGGGCAGTTTTAACTTCTGGATGTGCAGAGTTTCAAAAGGAAAAAAAATACTTGTAATATGTTGTTTTATTCTTTCTGTCAGTATAATCTACTACCTCCTGCCTTCCTGATATTTGCCTCCATCTTAATTCCCAGCACTGAGAGGTAAAGATGAACCAACAGTACTTTGCTGACATTGTGTCTATGAAGATTTGATTGCTCAGTTCTGGGAAATGGTGTAGCATGAACATGCTGGATGGACAGTTTGAGACTGCAGTTACATTACTCTGGTACTGTTTTTAAATAGCTGACATTGTCTCAGTTACTAGGTGATCTGGCTACGTTGCTTAAATAATTTCATTTTTCTTTATGGCTTCTGTCAACTTCTTTTCTCGTTAGCTCTAGCTATTTTAAGCTGCATTTTCCTCCCTAAGGCAATTCTCCCTTGTCTCTGGAGAGCATATGGGAACGGGCAGAAAGGATTTACACACGGTACAAGACTGTTTCCACCTTATTCAATGAAAATTCTTTTAAAACAGGGGTATTGCCCCACAGAAAATCTCTGTCTATACTTCTTTTATCAGTATGTGTGGCCAGTTTTCTATTTACTTCTGAAATACAGAATTTTATATGTGCATGTGTCCGTGTGCTTTTTTTGTACGTGCATATGTATTTGTATACATATGAAAATATACAAATATAACCTGCTTGGCTTCTCAGGCTTCACAAGTTAATATTTGAAGTGTTTTTGTTGGTATGGGTGACCATGGAATAGATACTGGTCAGTAATACTACTAGGTCCTCAGAGGCTTTGTATATCCAAGAAGCTCTGGCTTGAACTTTTTTTACAATCGCTTTTGTTTCGTGCAGCGTCTTAACCTAAAATTCAGCTAGTTAATTGCTCACCTTTGTATGTTTCTTTACTACACTTTACATCACTGTCAACCAAGACACTGGACCATGACCTCTTAAAGGCACCTGAAATCTAAGATCAATGAATCATCTTTTCCATCTCCATGTGATGGCCCTAACCACTGCTCATCACTCATGTCCACCCTCCTTTCTCTCATCAGCCCAGATATTTTTGAGTTCCTTGCCATGTGCTGATACAATTGCAAGTACAGTGATAAAACGATCTGCTGCAAATCTGGTCTACAGCTGGGGGATTAAGATACTCCTCAGAAAGGTGTGTTTCATCCTTTTCTGGCTAAGGTGAAGGAATAATGTAATAAACAGGTTAGGATGTGGGAGAGGTAGGTCTACTAGTATGTCCTCTTCCAGCGTTCACGTTTTAAAGGAAAAGAGCAAGCTCTGCCCAGATCATTATGAGGAAGAGCAGATTAGTCTACCTACTGAAGAAGGTTGAAGCATGCAATCTGAAAAGGGCTCCTCTTTCAGCACAGAATAAAATGACTTAAAGGCAGAATTTTTTATGTACTCAAGTGTGCACTCTCTCGAATCACCATCTACACAGGTGAAATTTCTTGGATCTCATTCTTTGACATTTAATCTTTTATTGAAAACCTAGATGTTCAACAAATGCCACAGACCACATTCAGTATTTCACCCTCAATTTTTAAGAAATCTATTCCTATCAAATGTTTAGATGATAGGAAATTTAATCTAAAATGCTCACAGATATTAGCAAGAAAAACTTATAATCTTTTCCTAATTTTTTTTGTAGGGAAATACTTATAATTTTTATCAAATATTATCATGGTATGGTTAGTTTAAACCTAATAAAATTATGTCTATGCTTGTGAAGAAAATCACATGCTGTTTTCAACAAACTTACAGTAAAAAAAATACACAAATATTCTAGGTGAGAAAGTAGAAATAAAATAAATAGTTGAGCGATTCAATTGCATATTAGAATATACTTTTGATTTTTAAATCAGAGAATACAAACTACATAAACCCAACACAAACTAGTGTAAAATGCAGTGAATTGTCTCATTTCTTCTAGATTTGATTTTATATTTTACCTTTCTATACAGTATAAATCATTCTATTTATGACATTCATAGCTTTGACACAAATGCGCAGTACATTTGAAAGACAGACAATACCCCTCTGATTAATTCACTGACCGGTTTACTGATTCATAAGCAAACAGTGCATTCAAAAAATTTTGGACTTTTCCTATCAAATATTCCATCATAGTGGCTGCACTGATTCTAAATACAGCTTCTTTCATTTATTCATATATATATAAAACTGCTAGGCACCTAGGCAGTGTAACTTTTATAATGTACCTTTGGAAGTGCTGAGCATTTTCGGTTCCAGAAATTAAAAGGGAGGGACATTTTGCATTGCACAGGGCTGGGCTCTGCACAGCCCAAGTGAGAGCGGGAATGTGCCGTGCAGATTTTGAGCCAATGTAGCTAAGTCAAGGAGTGAGTCCCTGACTCAGCTCTGCTGTCAGCTTCAAAGTGATCAATGAATCACCAAAGGGTGGTTCAAAGGGAGTACAAGTAGGATGCCTCCATGGGAAGTTGTTACACTGCCTCTAGGGTGAGATGGGTTATTTGTTTAGGGATTTGGTTTTGAATCAGGAGGTAAGCCAGACCTGCAGGTCCTCTGAGCTGAATTTCAGATGGCAGTGCATTTTTCGCATTTTTTGTGATGCAGGTGACACCTGAAATCACTGTGAAGCTGCCTGCTGGTATGGTCCCGACCTGAAGTGGGGCTGACAGATCCTGTCATAGCTTTTTTTCACATCTGTGCTCATGGAAGCTACCAGAAGTTTGTACTATACAAACTCTTGTACATGGCACTGCCCACATAGTTATTACCCTGTATTCACCACTGAGCAGTATGATCTGCATAAGTTACACAAGGCTGAACCCCAATGATGTGCACAGTGTGTTGCTTTAGAAACATGGTGTGTAGAGTGTTTAGGAGTGTAAACATATGGTACTGCAGTTATTTCTGTGCCATATGGGGTTGTGTAGATCTCTCTTCTCTGCTTAGCAGATAGTGCCAGGAGCACATCTGTATGGTCTTGTCGTCAGTGGGCACTGTCGGTTCTGTTTCTTTACACCTTTTTGAACACCACTAGCTTCTGTGCTTGTTTTTCAGTTTAGATTGAGTATGAGAAGTTCACTGGAGATTTTCCAGTTTCTAATTACTTGAGTTAATTGGAAGAATTTTAGATTTGTCTTAGGTGGCATTTTATTACCATGGATAATAGCTTTGCTTTTTCCATCAAAGTTTAAAAAAATCTAGCGCAAGACACAAACAAGTCTCTGAGCTGTGACTACCTCCTGTTTATAATAATCAACAAAATAGAGAAAATCACAGATTCTCTATTTCCTGCAGTGTTACTAAAGAAACACCACAATCTTTTGAAGAACATAAGGATCACCAAAATTTAAAGAAAAAAAAATAGATAATGCACGGAGATTAGGCATCTCCATGACAGCGTTTAACTCAAAACTAATTTTAAAATATATGTTTTGTATTGTTGTGAGATTTTTCGCAAACGAACAATGCTTAAAATGTTTTCCCAAAACTATTCTAAAGTGGCTGCAGAGGTCTGCGGTAACTTCTTTTGTACTTTCTGGGTGAAGAACAAAACAGTGAAAAAAATGACACCTCTTCTGCTTTTACTGATTTCCAAATCCCTTTATATTCTTATCTGGCTACCTGTCTACTGAACATTAAACATTCCTGATACATGTGTTGCTTTGCACATCTTTTCCTCCTTATAATTAAACTAATTGGACAATTAATCAATGTCACTTGTTGCCCTGAATGACAACTGACATTAATGAAGGAGGATGTTCATAGTCCAGGTTTGGCAAGGTAGGAAGAAAAGTCTATATTCTGCAGATGGAAAGCCAATTAAAACTGTGGAGTTAGAGTGGTACCAATTGCAATAGAAATGAGCTTTGTGAAAAATATCAATTCCTGGTTGTCTTTTGAAAGGTATAATGCCACCTGCAGCCTAGAAGTCACAGGAAAAAACATATTTTATCGTTGCTTCACACACCATTGTAATTAGATTGCAGAGTCCATCAACCCTTTTCTACATTTTAGAGAAACAGTCTCTCTGGTCAAAATTTTAACAACAGAGAAAAGCTTAAGAGATGAAATGATTGTAGATCTGTGTTTCAACAGCTCCACTGCTGTGAGATGTTCTGTCTTAGGCAGTGAACATTATCAAGCTGTAATAACTGCTATTCTAGTTAATAAAGCTGAAGTAAATCATATATAGCGTATAAAGGGCAAGCTGCAGGGACCAATTTACCTCTGTTGGTGAAAATTACATCTCCTATGCCAGTAGGGTGCCATCCCTTAGGAGCAGGGGGTGAGGAATTCATTGTTAGGGAATGCAAAACACCAACTGTTTTCATCTATTGCCTCAGTGAGGATTTACAGAGTGGCAGCAAAATGTGAGAGTTGGGACGTTCACCCCTTCCCAGGTCCACTTGTTTTTCAATGCACCATTTCTTTTATGTTTGTACTTTTCTTCTATTTTCTCTTGAGTATATATGCAGCCTGCCTCAAACGCTTTGGGCATCCACAGCTTTGTCCCTGTTTTACAAACAGGTACCCAACCTCATCTTACCTGTTACCCCTGTCATTTTTCCACAACCTGTTCCTGGTGTGTGCAGTAACATTAAAAGAACTAGAAAGAAGGATTTTGTATCTATTAAAGGCTTCATGCAAGCATCCCTGTCTGTCCAAGGAAATGGTTAATCCACTGGTTTTCCATAGTCTTCACCTCCCACAGGTGCAGAGTCTGTGTAATCTGAAATCTTACTGCTTTTGTGACATTTAATTTGCCGTTTGTACTAGATCATGCAGAAAGAGTCTGTGTAACCCACATTTGAGCTGAAGCCCCGAGTTTGCCTGTGAATTTATTCTAGCACCTGAAGTATCCTTTAAGAAAAGTGTTCTTTAAGATGTGTGAAAAAATAAATACAAAAAAGAAAGGCAGAAGACCATGCAGCTAAAATAATAAAATCTCCTTTGTTAGTCTGAAGTAAATTTAAATTAAGAAGGATTAGTAAAATACATAAAAAGAGGCCAGAGAGTAAAAATGAAGCAAGCTATCCCAGCTCAACCCTGAACAGAGCTTCTCAGAGTCATGGAAGATGGATTTTTTTTTTTTTCTTCCTAGAAATCCTTGTTATAAATAGCACTAAGTCATTAGGCACAAAATGCATAATTACCTTACCTTGGTAAGGTACTCATGGGTAAAGGAGGGACTGGAGATCAAAAGTTGCATCCTCTGCAGGTGAAAACTGTCAGATTCCTCCTGGCTTCAGAGCATTTTTGCTCGTTTACATTTCCCGACAGTCCAGCTACTGCAATTTCCTATCAATGAGAGTTAAACAGAGCCCAGGCAAAGTAAAGATGTCTTTTAAGTTGCTGCTAAATTACAGGGGAAAAATACGGTAGTACAGAAATGAGAAGCTTAAATGAGTGATGGCAGTAAGATGTACACGTGTGATGACACTGAGCATTGCAGAATATGTCCGTACCATGGGAGCCGGGAGCATCTCATGGCTTCATGGGACCTGGGAGCATCTCATGGCTTCTAGGGCCAAGCTCTCAGCTTGGCAGCCTTCTGACTGCATCCCAGGGCAAACCTTCAGTATGTGCTTCTGCTTACAGACGTGCTGGGGCAAGAAGGAAAGCAACCCCTGGGAGGTCCAGCAGCCAGTTGGATTTGGACAGCTAGGAAGGCAATGTCAGGTACAGCCCAGCAGGTTTGGTATAAGCCCCTCACCAAAGCACCACTGTGTCTTATGAGTATATTTTAATAGAATCCGTGGTCTGGAGTCAGGCATCTCTGTATCCTGCCTGTTACATACTAGGAGCTGGGAATCTCAACTGGCACCAAAAAATGTGACAAAAGAATTGACCTGGGAAATAAGTACAGAGGAGTAGCACAAGACACTATGAGGCTTAACTTTAATAGCTCCCAGAGCTTTGCTTAAAATTCATAAATGTGAACTATTTACTGGAGGTAGACAGGGAACTCACACAAAGGAGGAATACAAGAAATTAGAGGAAAAAAAATGGGAGAAAATTTGCACTCCTGTTCTGAGTAGAGTTTCAAAGCCAATGTCTGGCCTTGCCAGAGATAACACCAAAGATTCCTTTATAGGGGTTTTTAGAGAGGTGGACGGAGTGCAGTTGAATCTATCTCTCCTTGATTCAGCTTCCTAAGTATTAAATGAGACAGCCAGTGGGTGGTGATACTGAGCATGGTGATTAGGGTGCTGAACACTCTTCCCGTGGGCAACCCTGCTATAATATATATGTATGCATTTGATACTAACTGCAACGTTCTGGCAGTCTTTCTGCAGTCATGAAAAGTCAATTAACAGTTTTGAAGTTATAAATTAGGATCAGTGGCCTAAACAGAACGTAGATGCCTAGGCTATGTTTTGGATCTAGCGTTGGATACAACCTTTGACCTATTCCATATGTACCTCTCTAAAAACAAGTTAAGAAATATGAATAATTGAACCTCTTAATTCTGAAACGTAAGAAAACAATGAAGTTAAAATAGGAAAAGCTATATTAAAAGAAGGAAAACATGAGAGGCAAAGGAAAGTGGTACCATAAGTCAAGTTTCACCCAATCTTGTACTGCACCTCACAAGAGACAGTTAATGTCTGGCCAATTTTTTTTTTGCCTTGAGGGAATGTCAGAAAGCTATTTGTACTGGCATAAGGGAATCAAAAATCTTAATACAAATAGTTCACTGAGTCACTCCAAAGCACAAGTTTATTTCTGTTGTACATGGGTATTGATAAATTCTGAGCTTGGAGTTCAGATGCCCACTAAGCAAAACAAATTGCTTCCCATGTCTGGAAAGCATATTACAGCAGTTATTGTAGAACAGTTCATATCATATGCATTCTCAACTGTGCTTTGACTGAATTCTTTGTGTAACAGTTCCAGTACTATTCAGCTCCAGGAGCATAAATGTAAATTTAGTGCTAGCCCTTGAATTTTACTCATTTGCCAAAGGTGCCATGTACTGTACTTTCAGCTTCACAATGAAACAGTCAAGGAGGAAAAACACATACTGAAATGTGAATAAATATGGAAAGTGACTGGTAGAAACTATATTTTTAGATTACAAGTGAAGCGTATATTTTCTTTGATTCACATTATATCTCTACTACAATAACTTCTACTTTATAAATCTGTGATAAGACAGAGTGCCACAGAGAGCTTACAAACCAAACTTTATCATTGACACTAGATCTCTGCCCAAGCCTAGCCACATGAAAATTAATGGAGTTCCCTCTCGAAGATGGATCTGCAGAATGAGGTTTAAATCAAGACCATGCTTAACAAGTGAGTAACTAATAAGTATAGAAAGAAGAGAAGGGTGTCAGAGAGGGGAATATGCAATCATACAGACAATAGCTACCTAGTTATAACTAAATTTTTTAGGTCTGATAAATGAAAATGTGGTTCAATACTCTTAAGAATGAGTTATGGTATGCAAGAGATTTCTCACAGCACCTGACACCTTATCTAGACATCTGGCAGAGTTTGACTTAGCAAGTTTCTCTCTTCCCTTGCCTTCTAGGAGTTTGGGGGTTAGGCCCTGGTTTTCTTGCATGGCATTGTGTTTGGTTTAGTCTCACACTGGATTACATTGTACCAAGCAACAAAGTGAAATAATGGAAATGTATCAGCACATGGCAGGAGTTTGTTATAGAATAGAATAGAATAGAATAGAATAGAATAGAATAGAATCATTAAGGTTGGAAGTGACCTCAAGGATCATCTAGTCCAACCATCCCCCCACCACCTATTACCCACTAAACCACGTCCCTAAGTACCATATCTAACCTTTCCTTAAACACCCTCAGGGATGGTGACTCCACCACCTCCCTGGGCAACCCGTTCCAATGCCCGACCACCCTTTCAGAGAAGAATTTTCTCCTCATCTCCAACCTGAACCTTCCCTGGCGCAACTTGCAGCCATTTCCCCTTGTCCTGTCACTAGTTATCTGCGAGAAGAGGCCAACCCCCAGCTCACCACAACTCCCTTTCAGGTAGTTGTAGAGGGCAATAAGGTCTGCCCTGAGCCTCCTCTTCTCCAGACTAAACAAGCCCAGTTCCTTCAGCCGCTCCTTATAAGACCTGTGCTCCAGCCCCTTCACCAGTTTCGTTGCCCACATCATCATCCTAACGTACGTGAGGAGATGAGTCACGTACATCCTCACGATGAGGAGGTGGAAATAGGGAGGAAAAGGAGAATGAGGAAATATTTGGTAACTCAAGTAAATTCTGAGTAACAGTTGAAAAATATATTAATCCCATTTAAAGCTAATTTAAATATTTTAGAACATCTGAAAATTTAGTAATTTTATTATACAACCATTTTACAGATCTTCATAAATAAAGTGCAAGACAGTTCAGCTGTCTCAGAAGCACAGCAGTATAAATTTGCATCTTGGAAGCCCATCATTTCTTTGTGTTTAGTTTTGTCTTAGCCAATTTTAATCTTTGACAGTACTTTACAGCTTGATTTCCTTAATAGTATCTTTTGAGAAAATTTGTCAAAAGCTTTTAGAACATCCTACTAAAATATATTAATTGTTTTTCCTTCATCCTACATGCTGTTGTCACACTCATGGATTCTAAAAGAACAGTCAAAGCGCAAGCCTTTCGTCTTCCTCATGGAAGCCACCGTAGTTGTATGTTTAAATTTTACTGCCTGAGGCATTTCTTAAGTGTATCTTTTATTGTCATTTCACACAGTTTTCACTCTGAAACGGAAGCAAGGTTATGGCAATAACAAATGCCAAACATAACTGTTGTAGCTATATTAAAGCTGGGCAAAACATTTACTGAATTCCAGACGCTGTATAGAGCAGTTGACTCAGACATTATATATTCTTGCCAGGAGCTCATCTATTTCATTCTTAAATTTCTTCAGAACTCTTAATTTAAGATTTTCCAGTCCTAGTGACTAGTCAGCATTTGATTTTCCAATTTGTTCCAGCACCTCCTCTTTTGATACTCAATTTCAGACAGTTCTTTCTATTTTCTGAAAATACAGGACTGCCATTGCCACATATTTGTATGTGCAGTGAAAAAAAAAAGTAAAGAACTAAAGGGGTGGCCATGAGTACAGTGTTTTTTCTCCTGATTCATTGGGTAGCTCGTTTGATTTTATTTTGCACAGTGAATGCTATTTTGTAGGTATGTGCTTAGAAAACAGCAACTTTACAAATACTTTTTTCCAAGATTAGATTAGATTTTTTTTAACCTAATTTCAAATAATTTTCTATGTATGGGAAATGAAAAAATCTTTTTTGGGAATTAATTTATGAAAAACAGCAACCAGTACGAGGAGGAGCTTCCATCCCATTATTCATCCAATAGTCATAATTTGGCATAAATAATGGAGATACGTACTTTTAGAGAGGACTGTTAACACCTTCAAGAAATGTCCCCACACGGCTCCATTTAGTTATGTACAGTTAACACTTTTCTTTGAGGGTTTTCATTTATCCTTCACAGTTAAAATATTACAAAGTTATACCAGGCCCAGATGACAAGATATGTAGAAGTATCAATTCTTGGAAACAGATCATAGCATTTAATAAGTGTTGATACTAATGCTAGCTATGTCTGTTTCATATGCCTTTCAGATGTTTACTTTTCAGAGAAAATGTTCTCTTTTGTTGTTGTTGCTGTTGCTGTTGTTGTTGTTATTTTGTGGTACTGTATAAAATGCAGTATCAGGATAAAATGCATTTCTTTGGTCAGAGAAATTCCCACAATTTTCATGTCCCAGCTTAATATCTCAGAGCCACTTACCTAGAAAATGAAACTGAAAAAGGATTAGAAAAGATTAGTCAGATGTACGTAGAGACTGGTATCAATACTGAGCTTTTCTTTTCATTATATGCCGTGACTAGGTGATGAAAAAAACCAACTTTTTCATACTGTTGTTCCTGCATGCTGAGGAAAACTGCAATCAATATTTTCCTATCTGTCATTATAAGAAAACAAATCATTCAAAGAATGTCATTAGCCTGTAATTATCAGGTGATAATGAATACTACATCCAATATCTTGCCTCCTTTGAAAGTTACAGTTATGCTGTGAGAGAAAATGAGACAAGAAACAGCTTTCAGTGCTGTGCTGTCAAAATAGGTGACTGAGATTCTAAATAGTTTATGAAGTAATTGTTGACAGCTAAAAATAATCTCCGAGCAATGTCGAATTATCAATTCATCAAAATGACTCCATAAGCAGGGGAATGAAGACTATTAGTGATTAATTAATTACAAATCCAATAAGGAGAGGAGATGAAAAAAGCGGTTAGAGAGATTAATAAGGAATGAAAATACAGATTTAGTTGATGAGAGTATATGCTGGATCTTAGAAATGAGAAAATTCAAAGAAGGCTCTATCCTTTTGAAATCAGTCAGTCTTTTGCATATACAGCATCTATTTACGCAGGGTAAATCATGGCCAGGGGAAGTAACTGAGGCCAGGAATTAATAGGATTTCAATGCAATTTGACAGGTTCGTCATTATGAAGAATATCCCTTTATCCCTGTTAATGCTAAATAAAATTATGCGGAAGTGTTATTAAACCTACTGCTTGAAGCCCACCTTTAATTATTTTTGATCAGGAGGAGACTTGTGTGGCAGGAAATTAACCTTAAATTTGCCTACTTAGAGGTTTTTGACCTTTTTTTTGCAACAACTTGCAGAGCTCCTTTAGATCCTGGGTGAGTGAGATCTGAATTCTGATCCACAGGGTGAGTCTGATGTTCCTGTTTCTTTCTACTGGTTCCTCTTCATGGGTTTAGGATGAAGCCCTTGAGAAAACGTGTATGTGAGGACGGAATTTTAAAATCAGTATTAGAAAAAATATGCCCCGGTGCGCTCATAAAGACAGAGCACCTTAATTACCTGGGACATGAATGGAATGCTTCACATTCTAACAGTTGTTGCCTGGGGTCTAGGATTTTTACCAAAGTTTCTAGTAAGGAGGTGGCAGGTACTGTGTTCTTATTATACCTGCTACTATAAGCATTAGAATTAACACAATTTATGATATGATTACTATTGCTACACAGCAGCCAATGCAAACTGAAACTGAAACTGAAACTGAAGTGGTTTTACAAGCTGGAGAAGGACCTTCCTCCTGGTTTCCTGTGTTCATTGTCTTCTAAAAAAACCCAAAGTCTCTTTCTAGCTAATATTTTGTGTGCTTAGCCTTATACTTTTGAACTTTTTGACTTTTCCACATCTTTCAAGTCCCCGAACCTCTAGGCATGGGCTGGAGAAGCGGAGTCCCTCCCACTGTAAGCAAAGACCAGGTTCAGGACCTCCTAATGCAGCTTAACAACTACAAGTCTATGGGGCCTGATGATGTGCCTCCCAGGGTCCTGAGGGAATTGGCTGCTGTAGTCGCCATCATATTTGAAAAGTCATGGCAGTCAGGTGAAGTCCCCAGTGACTGGAAAAAGGGAAACATCACTCTCATTTTTAAAAAAGGTAGAAAGGAAGACCCGGGGAACTACAGACCGGTGATCCTCACCTCTGCCTGGCAAGATCATGGAATGGATCATCCTGGCGGCAATGTTAAGGCATATGCAAGACAAGGAGGTGATCCATGACAACCAACATGGCTTCACCAAGGGCAGATCATGCCTGACCAATCTGGTGGCCTTCTGTGATGGAGTGACTGCATCAGTCGACAAGGGAAGACCGACCGATGCCATCTACTTGGACTTCTGTAAGGCTTTTGACACAGTCCAACACAGCCTCCTGATCTCTACATTGGAAAGATATGGATTTGAAGGGTGGACCATTTGGTGGATAAGGAATTGGCTTGATGACCACATCCAGAGAGTAGTGATCAATGGTTTTATGTTCAGGTGGAGGCAGGTGATGAGCGGTGTCCTTCAGGGGTCTGTCTTGGGACCAGTGCTTTTCAATATCTTTATCAAAGACATAGACAATGGCATTGAGTACACCCTCAGCAAGTTTGCAGATGACACCAAGCTGACTGGTGCTGTTGACACAACAGAAGGAAGGAATGCCGTTCAGAAGGACCTGGACAGGCTTGAGAAGTGGGCCCATGTGAACCGAATGAGGTTCAACAAGTCCAAGTAAAGGGTGCTGCACCTGGGCTGGGGCAATCCAGACCCCAGACTGCGGGGGGATTACAGGCTGGGAGTACAGCCTGGGAGATGAACACATTGAGAGCAGCCCCGCGGAGAGACACTTGCAGGTTCTGGTGGACAAAAGGCTTGACATGAGCCAGCAGTGTGTGCTTGCAGACCAGAAGGTCAGCTGTGTCCTGGGCTGCATCAAAAGACGTGTGACCAGCAGGTTGAGGGAGGTGATTTTCCTCCTCCACTCTGCCCTTATGAGACCCCCACCTGGACTATTGTATCCAGCCCTGGGACCCCCAGCACAAGAAGGATGTGGATCTGTTAGAGCCAGTCCAGAGGAGGGACACAAAGATGATCAGAGGGCTGGAGCACCTCTCCTATGAAGAAAGGCTGAGAGAGCTGGGGATGTTCAGCCTGGAGAAGAGAAGGCTCTAGGGAGACCTCATTGCGACCTCTCAGTACTTAAAGGGGTCTTATAAGAGGAATGGAGAAGGACTCTTTACTCAGGTAGATAATGCTAGAACAAGAGGCAATAGTTTTAAAGCAAAAGAGGATAGATTTGGATTGGACATTAGAAAGAAATTCTTTACTGTGAGGGTGGTGAGGCACTGGAACAGGTTGCCTAGAGAAGCTGTGGAGACCCCATCCCTGGTAGTGTTCAAGGCCAGGTTGGATGGGGCTTTGGGCAACCTGGTCTGGTGGAGGGTGTCCCTGCCCATGGCAGGGAGTTGGAACTAGATGATCTTTAAGGTCTCTTCCAACCCAACCCATTCTGTGATTCTATGATCCTGTGAATGCAGAGACATTTAGTCAAAAGCTGTGAAGCTGTATTGGGACAAAGCAAACGTGTGTGTTTGGGAGAACATGCAATACGTGTTCACTTTTAAATTGGCTATTCCTCGCAATCTGCAGTTTTTCAAGCTCTCGGTGGGGAGGGTACACAACTCTGATTTCATTTTGGATATCAAATTATTCTGCATTCTTCTTACTGAATGCTACATGAAATTATCTGGTCTTAACTTATTTCAAATAGACAATAGAATGCACACATTAGAATGATTTAAAATATAATTTCTACATGCACAGTAGCATCCATGCATGATATTTTGAGTGTATGTCACAATGCTGTTGGTGGCAGCTAATATTTATGTAGTAATGTGGAAAATGTTTGAGTAGGGATGACTTTCTCCAGAGGCAGTAAGTAAAGAAGCCCTTTCCTTCTTGCCATACTGTGTGTTCCACTCTATTGTGTTATTATCCCATTGTTGCAAAAGCAATGGCAGCTGGAGAGACCTTTTGGACTCCTTGCACTCCTGAAGGAGGAGCAGAAGTAATCAAACAATCTTCAATGGCTGATGTAGTGTGACTCAACTTCATCCCCAGTGTACAGCAGGACCTAATAGGTCCAAATGAACTGTAAGTGATAGTGGTAGACAACAATTGATACTCCCTTTATCAGTGTAATTACTACTATGTGTGAAAATCTAAATTAGGAACCTGACCCTGAATGGCAGCTCAGCTGTGCTAGAATCAGCCCAGAAGTAAAAACTGACTTTAAGTGTTTGTGTTTTCTACAGATTCAGGAGCCATCTATATCCTTGTTAGGCATCACAATCGGAGTTGTGTTCAATGAAATTCAGAAGCACAGCTTGATTTTTTGACAATGAATCATTTCAGTAAGCTTTTCAGCTAAAATCTATGGACTAAATGTTATCTCTGTGTATATAATGACTTTTTCTTGTGAATATTCCATTTTTAAAAATAAGCCTAAGCTTGCCTATGGACAGTAACAAGTATAATAGAATGAATTTTCATTAACTACTCACTGTGAATATGTCTTCTATCTTAGTGGTGTTAGACATATTTTCTTTTAAGTCATTATGTATCTGATTCACCCACAGATATAATGTGATCTCTGCAAATCATTTGTGGATGCAGTCAGGAACTATCTCTGATTAAAGCATTCACACTGTAACAAAGCAGTTAGGAAGACATACCAGAAATTTACCCAGATCTCTTTGTGATGCTTATATCGTGCCCGCCATCTTAAGACTAAGCTAGCGGAAGGCATCAAACCTTATGTTTGCGGTATGTGCAAAGGACTGACAGCTCCAAAATGCTTGTAAATGCTTGAGAGAATAAAAAGTCAGAAATTAGCGTCAAGATGTCGCATTATTTTCTACCTGTTATACTTGGAAGGAGAAAAATGGAAATTCTCTTTTCAAGGTTGAGATTCTTTCCTACAAAGGGTCAGATAAACTGTTACCCTAGGAAGAGTTCACATATGTGTTGTTGCACCATCTAGCAGCCTTGTTCATCCTCAGAGAACGTTTGTCTTGTCTTTTGTTTAGTTGCCTCTTCCATTCTTACCCATATCTCCAACTAAACACTGCGTCATCAAATTGTGGCCACTGATTGCTCCTTGCTATATTGTCTGCCGCTGCTGAGGTGTGCTTGTTTCTCCTGTCTTTGCAGTTCCTCTGAAGGTGCTAAATCCTTAGCTGCTTCTCCATCAGACTAAACAAATTCAGTTTCCTCAGTCCCTCCTTGCAGGTTGTTCTGAATCCTGAATAATTAGGGTGTGTGCAGAAAGAGATGAACTGTGCTCTAGACTCGACTGATTATATTGACTAGCTGACTTCTGATTACCAAGGATGACTGCCTCAGATGGAGACATCTCCAAGTCCCGTAATCCCACCCAGAAGCCATTTTCAACATTATCCTTATGGCTGTGTTCACTTTTTGTAAAGGAAATTTGCGTCACAACCAATACTATACGTACTGTACATCAGTAAATATCAGGGATCAGAATCTTCCTTCAGCTGGAAAGTAACCAAAGTATTAAGCATGTTTTGGTGCCTGCTTACACTCCAGTTCAGATAATGACAAAACTTGTCCAGAGGAGTGTGTAACAGAGCTTCCACCAAGAGGCATTCGACTGTATTTGAAAGTGTTCATCAACCAAGTAATAAATATAAAAGTTTTTTCTGATTTCTTCAATGTGAATGAGCCTGCAAGAGGGATGCATTGGTCCCATTTTTCCTCATCATTATTAGAATATTACTGATTTTGATCAGTCTATCCTCACATTCTTCTGAGAAATACAATTTTTTCTACTGCTTACGCATGGGAAAATTTCAGGACATTTCAAGAAGCTGAGAACAAATTTCAACCTACAAGTACAGAGAGGATAGGTTTAAAAGAAAAGATGGGAACTCTTGACCTCAGAAAAGCTCTCCAGAGGAAGCAAATGTTTTCTTGGCATTCATATAAAAATGAGAAGAAATGCCCATTCCCTGACCAGTGTTCATCACTTTCAAAGGCTGAAAGATGCCTACTGAATTTGCATTCATAATTTTCTGCCCAGGCAATCATTTTCCAGAGAAAGTCACAGAACTTTCAAGATATCTGAGCTTACCAGTTTATGCATAAGGTGATGTTATATCTCAGCTAAAGAGAAATTGGATTACTTTCATGAACAAAAATCATAGGCATTCGTTTTGGAGACCATATTGAATGTGTTGACCTTTCATGTTCAAGATAGAACATGAATGCACAATTGCTGTCAAATTTGCTTATACAGTTGCTGTATAACCATGCTGTTGCTTTACAAACTGCTATATAGTACCAATTGCTTTTCTGTTCTTTTAAAACCTGCCTTTAAGCACTGCCTAGTACATGAATAAGAAGGGCAGATGTAGAATAAAGAGGTATTTTATGATAAACCACTTATGCCTTCAGATAAAGTGCTCCATTTAAGAAGTATTTTGTAATCCTTTCCCAATATTTCTATAAGCCTTCAAACTTTAACTACTTAACAAAAATAACAGAAAGAGCTGGCTACTAACTGGAAAGCAGGGGGAAATTCTGTGTAGCACTCAGACACAGCTATTCATGTATATTATTGCACTGCAAAGGACCTTTGTGTTGTGTATTGTGTACAATTACCTTATTGTGTTATACTATCTTTTTTCCCTCAAAAAATTTCAGCTTCTGTTTTCGGGTTTTGGTTTTTTGTTTTGTTTTTTTTTTTTTTTTTCTTTCTTTCTTCCGTAAATAGATTAGTTAAATAAAAAGAGATCAATAATCTATGTATTGTATGTTAATTTGAATTTGGTAATTTAAGGAAAAATTGCTATGATTTACTCTTAAACAAAGCATTTATTCATGAAATTTTGTCCACATATATGCTGTTGTTAGCTCAATATCATAACTGATGGAATGGCAGAAGAATGTCCACACTCACTTAGCTCACATCCCACGAGACTGTTTCTTTAGTATTGTACCACTGGGATGATACACTGGGGTGGAAGGATGGAAGTGGAGCAATAGCAAAGCCTGTACCTACTACACAATTTTAGAAGGAAATGCATGGCTACCCAGTGACCCTTGAGTCTTGAGAAGCTGAGCTGGGGTGCTCAGCACAATGAGGATGAAGAAGGGAGACTCACCCTTATATGCAGGCTAGACCTAAAAGGTAAATGAACTTGAATTTCTGTCTACTAACAGAGGTATGATATTGTTCTACATTTGTTTAAGATTCTGTCTTCTTGCAACGCAGCCTGAATTTTGGAAAAAATAGCATGAGAAGAAAGTAATTCATTTCCTTCAGGCCAAGGGCAAATTTGAAGAATCAGATATTTGTATGAAAGAATCCCATAGAATCATAGAATGGTTTGGGTTGGAAGGGACCTCAAAGATCCAACTAGATCCAACCAGAAGTTCCAACTCCCCTGCATGGGCAGAGATACCCTTCACTAGAGCAGGTTGCCCTGTATGAGAGAATCGGCATAAAGAAATACAACAGAAGTAATATTTTTACCTCTCTGTTTCTCTTTTGATAAATATTGAAAAAAAAATTAGAACAATAAAATTCTGTATATACTTTTACTTTCGATTTATTCCTGAATTTCACGATTGAAATAGCTTTTCAGTTCAGAAGCAATGAGAAATCAAAAAAAATTCAGAATAGTGAGAAGACCTAAAGAGCTAACCAATTTAAGATTGACTTCTAATATCATGCCATGTCTAAGAGAGAGGATGAGCTCTTTTTTCTTTTTTTTTGGGGGGGGTAGAACACTTTGAGAACCATAGATGAAGAAACACATATGAAACATGTTTTGCTGCAAAAGTAGGTGAATATCCAACAGAGAGGGTGTTGTGTGCCTGATTTTTAAAACATATGATGAGATGAAGATGACCTTCCAAGAAGGTCTGAGAAATGTATCATACAATGTATACTTCAGAAATCTCAGCCTGCTAGTTCATTTATTCCAGAGAAGACTAACATGTGACTTGATTACTGTTCACAGATATTTATCTGGACAACAATATTCTGACAGTTACCTTCTGTTTGAACCCTGAAGCCAGACAAATTCTGACTGAAGATATGGTTATTGATGTATTTACCTTTTAAAAAAGAAAGTAATCGTCACATGAATATTTTCTTGAAGATATTCTGGGGTTTTATCTATTGAAAAGTCTTGTATAGAGGTTTCTATTACCTTTTCTGTTCAGTACATAACACTTAGGAATCAGGTGTAAAGTTCATGTCATGTTTGTTTCTATGCTATGCAAATAAGTGGTCAAGGTCATTTACAAAAAGAGCTAAATATCTTGCTGATATTTCACTTAAAAGAATGAAAAGGCAAGAGATTTATTTAGCTATAAACCCTTATAGGAACCAAATGACTTGGGACCTCTTACTTTGTGCTGTAAGCATATTTATCAAGTTTTATCACCATGTTATCATGTTTTATCATCAAATCAGGAAAGTAGTTTTGGGAAAGCAGCTGATTTGACAAAGCTTGCACTAAGATGCAATCAAATCAGGATGGGATTTCTGATCAAGAAGACTCAGGTGAATAAGAGATTTTTTCAGTTTGATGTTAACTATACAATGGGTTTCTCACCTCCCAGATAAAGGCCCATATTCATTTACTTTGGGTTCCTTTAATTCTCTTGTGAAATAAATGCTTGGTTTTGCACAAATAGCTATATTTAAATTGGACAAATAAAATGAGATCGTGTTTATAGCTTAATATTTAGGAAATCTCTGCAATACAGCAGAAGGATTAACTGCAGTCTGAGTCTCTTTTTTTTTTATTTTTAAATGAGAATAAAAATTAGCTTCATTTCATTCAAAGGCGGAGCAAGGAAAAAAAAATCCAAAGATACAGGAAAATAGTTTTCAACTAGGTTTTACTGCCTGGCTTACAAAATACATGGACTGTGGACCTCACAAACAGGCAGGAACCCTCATAATTTGTGTAATTTGTGATTCAAATCAGACTTTGTGCTACTCCTCCTAATAAAGTTTAAAGGATTATTTGCCATGTATTTCCTGATGTGGCTGTCCCTTTTCATTCTTGCAAGCTGCAAAAACCTCTTAGCCATGTTGTTGTTTTACTTATGGTGTTGCCAGTATCCAAACTTGTGGCTGGAAACATTTAGAATTTGAGGAAGTGGCAATAATGTTCATGGGGATGAGAAACTACCACATAATAACCTTCCAGCACCTGAAGGAGGCCTACAAGTAATCTGGAGAGGGAGTTTTTACAAGGGCGTGTAGTGAGAGGGTAAGGGGCAATGGCTTTAAACTGAAGAAGGGGAGATTTAGATTAGATATTAGGAAGAAATTCTTTACTGTGAGGCTGGTGGGATGCTAGAACAGGTTGCCTGGAGTGGTTGTGGATGTCCCCTCTCTGGCAGTGTTCAAGGCCAGGTTGGATGGGGCTTTGGGCAACCTGGTCTAGTGGAGGGTGTCCCTGCCCATGACAGGGGGGTGGAACTAGATGATCTCTGAGGTCCCTTCCAATCCAAACCATTCTATGATTCTATGATAAAGTAAGTTCAAAATTCTACACTTGGATGAAGGCTCATTTTACCAGCGATATTGTTCTTGGGGAAGCCTTTCCAAAAGGTGCAGAGCCCAGAAAAATGTCAGATGGGGATAGTACAATTCCAGTTCAACAGAATTATAGGCATGTCTCTTACTTTGCCAAGTCCAATGACTGGTCTTCCTACATTCCCTGTAAAATTGTTAAAAAAACAAAGAAAGATCAGGATGCTGATGCTGCTCTACAACATCCATTAGGAGGAAGTTCATTCTCCTGAGTAATTTAGGTGCCTGTATTTTGGGATATGTTAATTCCTGTTGTGTTATTCTCCAGTGCTGATGGAACAGTCCCAGAAATGTCAGGTGTCCTGACATTTGCGTGAGTGATGTCTGGATTGTTGAATCTTGGAATATTCATCCTTGCCATGATGTCCACAAAATGGTTAACCAGAAACTTTTCTATTATTAGAAAAGTCAACACAGGACCACTACCTAACACTGGATATGGAGAGCTATTCTCCTGGCAGTACAGGGCTACGCTACTAAGCAGATTGCTGCGAGCTCAATATTGATTCTATTTTCTTTCTGTCTTGATTTGTTTTTAAACGGTCTTGTATGCTGGACTGTCACTAAGACAGTATTTGCATCAAGGTGTACTAGTGTGTGCAGCATGACAAAATACTGGTGTGTTCTGAACCTGTAAAATTATCCATCAGAAATGCTAAATATTGATGATGTTACAATTCTTGCTAAAGTGAATATGTACCTCTGCTTTCATAGCTTATTTTACCCATGGTTCTTGCATACAATACTCTCCACCACAGCAAAGACTCCTTTCTCTTTCAAAAGGTCTCTTGTTCTCTATTTTTATTATAGCTGTGTCCAGACCATCCACCCCTAACAGTTTTAAAAAGCCAAGAGAAGTGCACAGCTACCAGCAAATCTAGTGAAATCTCATTTGCAAGGGAATGAACTGTATTCTGATACGGTTGCAGTGAAATAGTTCAGATAGTAGATCTGGCTGTAATAATATTTTTCATAAAGTCCAGTTTTAAAATGAACATACATGATGTCTGTTTGGAATATCTGAAACTCTGATCCTGTATCATAACTATTAAATTAAAATATTCACACAAAGACAACAAAGGAAATAAAGCAGCAGCACATTATAAAACTCCTTGCTTTGATGCTTTGAAATTTCTTTTACTTCTTAGTTTAAATGCTCTAAAATTCCTTATATCATCTTATAAGCATTGTCATTTTGAGACTTATTTTAATGTGAAGACACTTTGCAAAATCCGTCAATATAGGAAAGTACAGATAAACTCATTCCTTTGCAAGTATTGAGAATTTTTTCTGCACATATTTTTTTCACTGTGAGACAAAGCAGGTCCAGATTTCCTTATGTAAATGTGTGAGAATTCACCCCTACTACTGATTGCAGAAAATGATGTATTTAATTAGTAGAACTCAGTAAATTCTGCGAAGGAACACGTCAGTGATGAAACTAGACTTTCGTCCTTTCGAAATGTAATGGTGTGTAAAATTATTCATTTAATCTCTTAGTATTTATTTTTCTTTTCTTTAGCTTCATAAAAATTGAGAAGGAAAGCTAGGATTCTTTTTAAAAGGTTAGAACTAAATATTTTCATATCATGGTATAATAAAGTACAAATTGTTGTTGCTCAGTCTGATAGATGAAAACCTGTCATCATTAATACTTTCATAAGAAAATATGCACAATATGGAATGATTCTGTATATTGCATATGAAACACCTACCACTCAATGTCTGGATGGGAAATAGGTCTTTTGTTTTATGTGAAATATCAACCCCTATAACTTCTAATAGGAATTTTGCCTGTTAAAGAACTTAAAATTGCCTACTGAGGAGCTTACAGTTTACTGAAGGCTATTTTGAGTACAACTCCTGTTAAGGCAGACAGCACAAAGGAAATAAAAGAATTCAGTAATGTGCAAGTATGAAAGTCCAAAGAAACTGAAATTATTGTTACTTCTGTCTGACTTCAATTATGTATCAATTATCTTTACTTTCATTCTCGTGAATCACCCATGGCCTTAAATTCAACAGTGAAAAAGAAGAGGTACGTTGGTAGTTCATGGAATCATAGAATTATCAA
>VWZZ01001009.1:85150-133572 GCA_013399095.1 Psophia crepitans | reverse complement strand
CTGTGCATCCCCACGCGGAACAGCCCCGGCTCGGTCGCCTTGGCCAGCTCGTACGACAGCCACGCGTTCTGCCCCGCGTCCGCGTCCACCGCCACCACCTTGGCCACCAGCGCCCCGGGCTCGGACGACCGCGGCGCCAGCTCCACGCCCGACCACCACGACGGCGCCNCGCTCGTGCTGGCGAATGCAGCCCCTGCGGCGCGTTGGCGTTCTCGTCCGGCACCAGTACGAGCAGCACCGCCTGGGCGCTGGGCGGTGGCGAGCCGCCGTCGGTGGCGTGCAGCATCCTCATGATTCCGCTCTCTGCGTCCACGGACACTAATGATGCCACGACGGGGGACCGTTTCGGAGTCGGCTCCAATGCGTATTTCACGCCGGCTTTTTTTCCCGTGTCGGCGTCCGTGGCAACTAGGCGGCCCTGGGTCGTCACTGCGAGTTCTTTTTCGGTCAGCACCATGGTGTAAAAACCTGAGCGAAGGTAGGCGCATTGCCGTTCACGTCCAGGAGCAGCGGGAACAACGTCATGGACGCCGTGAGTGCGGGGAGTCCTCGTCCCGGGCGCGGACCGTTACGTTGTATCGCGCCACCTGCTCCCGGTTCAGCGCCTCCCATGTTACCAGCGGGTAAGCTAGCGGCGTGATGCTAAAAGGCTGCTTGCCCGTCAGCTCGCAGCTCGTCCTGCCGTTGTCCTCCGAGTCCCCGTCCCGCACGTTGAAGAGGGCCACCACGCTGTTTGGTGGCGCGGCTTCTGAGAGGCTGCTGGTGAGGGAGGTGACGATCACTTCGGGGCCTTGTCGTTCACGTCCTCCACTTTCACCTCCACCTTGCAGTACGCGGACAGGCCCCCTCCGTCTGTGGCCTGGACGTCTATCTCGTAGGTCTTTGTTTCTTCATAATCCACTTTTTTTTTTAGTCGATTCTGCCCTGTCTCTGGATTTATTTTCAACGTCTGGAGATTTTCCTTTGAATTTTGAACTATGGAATAGGCTTTTTCCCCGTTTGTTCCTGGGTCTAAATCACTGGCAGACACTGTCACCACTAAGGTATCCTGGCAGCTCTTTTCGAATATCCGGACTTTACACAGACTCCGGCTAAATACCGGAATGTTGTCATTTATATCCAGGACGACCACGCGGATTAAGGCTGTACTGGAGCACGCTGGAGACCCATCATCCACAGCCGTGATGCTGAAAGCCATTTCTGCCTGCTGCTCCCGGTCCAGGGCTCGGTCCAACACCAGTTCGGCGTACCTCTTCCCGCCACTCCGCCTCCGGGTGTAGATATGGAAATACTCGGTCGAGCTGATACTGTAATGCTGAAGACTGTTGTTCCCCACATCCGGATCCTGAGCGCATTCCAAGAAAAATCGAGCTCCCGGCATTGCAGTTTCCGGGATCTTTAAAACTATCTCTTTATTTAAGAACACAGGAGCATGATCGTTTAGGTCGTCGAGGCTTACCTCAGCTTGGAAGGACTGCAGTGCGCTCTCCAACAGCACCTCGAAACGCACCAGACAAGGCTCACTCTGCCCGCACAGCTCCTCCTGGTCCATCTGTTTTCGCACCATCAAATCTCCGGTGTGTTGGTTCAGCTGTAAATACTGCTTTTCTCCTTCAGGAACGAGCCGAGCTTGCCGACCCCATAATTTCTCACCGATTAGCCTCAAATAATTAGCGGTGTTCGCCACAAAGGATCCTCTCTCCTCTTCTTCGGGCACAGAGTATCGGGCAGTTGCTGCTTTCATCCACGACACGCAGAGGAGCAGGATCAGAGCCACCACTCTCCCTGGGAGTGGTTCCTCGCTCCTCCTCAGCTCCATTCCCTCCGAGTGAATCGATTTCCGCCGCCTGTGAACTGGATGGAGCTGCCGATCCAGCTTGCCGACCCCCAAGCAGAGCAGTCCGTGACGGTGCAGCCCCGCCAACCCCGGGGACGGCGGCTCTGGGAGCTGAGCGGAGGCTCCGCACCTCTGCGGTCAGCAGCGGCACCAGGCGGCCAATTTGCAGAAGGATGCGGAGATTTCCCAGAGCAAAGACTTGCAAATCAGAGAGAAAACACTCGATTTCTCTCTTCCGAGTTCGGGGCATACAGATTCAACTGCCTGTACAACCCTGTTCAAAGTATGGCCACCACTTGAATGAACAGTGCTTCTATTTGCCTTTTACCTGAAAACAAGATTTACCTAAAGCTGTTTTTTTCTCGTGTCCCTCCCTACAATGCTTTGAACTGTTTATACACAGTGAAAAAATTACTTTTAGGCTGTTTAGCTAAAAAACCGCTGTGTATTATTTCAGGTGGTTAGCATGAGTGCGCTGATCCATGAACCATGGCAGTGATCGCCACGTAGTTCCCCGTAGTAATTCTCGGGTAGTATTCTGAAACGGACCGAGATTGTTCCCCCCCGATTCACGACCTCATGACCTCGCAAAGGGGTTGGGGGGCAGCACTTCTCGGACCTCAGCTTGGCTCAGACAAGCCCCTTCAGCCATACTCCGGCTTCTGAGAACAGCCTACTGCCAGGTCGCTCTGATTTCCCCTGCATAGAATCCACTCCAAAATGCATGAATTTATTTCCAAAGCCCTGCTCTTGGGGTGGTGATTTCCTCTGTGATAGTTGTGGCAAGTGATCTTTGAGGTAGCACACTCACCCGAGGGAGTTCCAAGAAGTTTTTATTGTTTTCTGTCATCAGGCATTTGACTCAAAAATGTGTGAGCGACAGGAAATATCACAGTACTTTATAGATCAATCCCGATTAATGAAAGAAAGCAGAAAGCTTCTTGATGCCCTATACTCTATAGTGCCTTAAGTTTATTGTAGACATTTTAGCCTATTTTACCATAAAACCACAAACAATACTTTTAACTGTCTACTACCTTATACTCAAAAATCCTGAAATGTTCATTTCAACTTCACGTTATGAAAAAAAAAATATATTTCTCAAAGCCCACTCTTTCACATAATCTGTAAATTCCTGGTCAAATATGCAAAATGTGCCAATGTCAGCCATTTCTAATGTAATAATCTTCTGCTTGCTATTAAGAAATTTCTTTGCAAGCACCACTTGATTTTGCTTATTGTCTATTTGGTCTGGTATTGAGTAGACTGCAGAAAATTAAGCCACTATTACAGAGCCTTCTCCATAAGAAAAAAAAAGCATAAAAGATGATGTAGGAAAGTTATGTTGAAGATCTGCTTCTAGTTTTCACTACTTGACTTAATATTTAGAAGCAGAAGCACTTTCACAAACATACATCAAGTCTTGGTGTAATGAACATGCAACACAGTCCTCCTCCTCCATCCATATCACAATTACAAAATACCTGTATGAATAAAGTACTGCTCAAGAGGAGAGTGTTTCTGCTGTCTCACAGAGAAGACTTGTACCTCCCTGGTACTTTTTTGGTGGGTGTTTGGTCTCTTTGTTCTTTTCCCTGTGAGAACATTAACCAGCGAGGACAGACATGCTTGTCTTTCTCCTCACTTACTGATGGCTGAGCCAAGGATTTTGATCAGAACTGATGTTTAGTTCCATCCCCCTGTTTGCAGTGCAAGCTGCTTCTGCAGGTCTGGGCCCCATGTCTTCAGAGAGAGGAGCTCTTCCCTGCAAAGAACAGAGAGTGGAGATTGTCATTTGGGTGTTGGAAGGTAAGCAGACATCAGTGAGAAGCTTAGAGAAGCTTAGAAGCTTACACCACTGCATGTGTGACACCACTCTTCTCTACCCAGAGCCAAAGAGGAGGCTGGGCCAGGTGGTGAGTCTCTGACCTGAATGGGGAAAATCTAAAGGTAGAAACCATCCTCCACTGTGGACATCACAACAACACTCCTGTAGAATCATAGAATCATTAAGGTTGNCCCCCACCTATTAACCACTAACCACTGTAAACCTCTTAGGAGTTTGAGGGAGTAATTTAAGATGGTAAGGACCCGAAATAAAATCACTTTCTCACAAGCAGTAAATGTGGCTTATTGCTGATGTATCAACATGGGTCCTTGTCTCCCTTGAGGCTACTGCAGCTGCAGGTCTGAGAACCTGCAGTAAAGTGAGTCCAAGTCACAAGGCCAACTCATCATCCAGAGTCCTGTGAAGTGCTAGATGGATCACCAGAAATTAGTAAACTCATGTTTAGGAGGGAATTGGACTCACAGAGAGAACGAGGAGAGAAGGTGTTTCAACGATCACCTCCTGTGTGCGCCCCCCCATGCTCTTTGAGCAGCTGGAGATTAATGGATGCCTCAAACATGACTCACTTTAATTTCACAACAGCATGGAGGAGAAGTGCTGGTACTGTCTGAGAGCACACAGCTGTGTCAGGAAAGAATGGGGAGGGTGCATTGCAAAGTCCTGATAACCACATTTTCTGGGCAGTACTGTTCATGCAAGCCACAGAAATATAAGGGAATTTAATAGCAGAGGTCCCCACCTCCGTGGCTTCCAGCAACTTGTAAGACAGCTTGAGTTCAGCACTGCCAACACCCTGGTGAATGGCACTTGGCAGCACTTACTACCAGCTCCTAACAGCAGTGCAGGGGCCACCATCAGTGATGTGACATCCCTTTGCACCATTACCCTCGCAGTTATCCCACCACATGCCCAGTGCTGCCTCCTCTGGGAGGACGTGTCTCCAAGAGCAGTGTCATTCCTGCTCTGTGTCCCTTCAGAGTCTACACTGTGCATGGACAGGACCCATTGTGTGGCTCACCCGTTGTGTGGGTCCTTACTTCTCATCTTATCATGATCCAGCTGCTTCCCTTTGGGGTGACACCAAAGACTTGATCTAATGCGGATTCTCAGGGCATAGGGCTGGATGCAGAAGGGCACAGTTGGTTAGCACTTGGGGAGGCACTGAGCCGTGTTGGATCCTTCTGGGAGGCCCCCGCCAGTGGCTCTGAGACCTTCTCTACCCTCTCCTCTCACCCAGTGCCACCTCCACCACTAGCTCTGCAATATCGATAGTCCTTACACCCAGGGTGACATCCTCCCACTGTGCTCTCCTCTCTCACCTCTCCCCGCATCTCCTTGACCTGGCCAGGTCCCTCACCTGTGCAGCCCAGCCGCCTTCTTCCCCAAGGTTGACCGCCTCTTGTGAGCAGACCGAGCTCCGCTGTTCACCTGGGCCGGGAGGCAGCCCAGCGGGGAAGCAGGGGAAGAGGGGTCTGAGGAACCGAAACTCGCTGTTGACAGTCCCGGCGGTGAAGCAAACGTCATACACATAGCTGCGAGGCAGGGACCCCGCGTTGCTCTCTGTGGCGGACTTCGGGAACGTGGGCAAGGTCTCCGTCTCACTCTGCCTGGCCCGCCGCACCTTCACCACCACTGCGGCCACCGCGGTAGCCAGGAACAGCACCGACACACAGGCCAGGGAGGCGATAAGGTACAGGGTCAGAGGCCCATCAGGCTCAGTGGCTGGTGCCTCCTCACTCACCCGCAAATGGGCCTCGGAGAAGCCGTCCACAAGGGCAATGCTGAGGGTGGCAGTGGCGGAGCGTGGTGGCTGCCCACGATCTCGCACCAGCACGACTAGGCTCTGCCGAGGCGCGTCCCTCTCCACCACTGCCCGTGCTGTGTGCACCTCGCCACTGTGCAGCCCCACGCGGAACAGCCCCGGCTCTGTCGCCTTGGCCAGCTCGTACGACAGCCACGCGTTCTGCCCCGCATCCGCATCCACTGCCACCACCTTGGCCACCAGGTAGCCTGCCCGTGCCCAGCGCGGCACCAGCTCACCCGCCGCCTTGCCGCTCTCACGAGGTGGGTGCAGCACGATGGGCGTGTTGTCGTTCTCATCCTGCACCAGTACGCGCAGCACCGCCTGGGCACTGAGTGGCGGCGAGCCGCCGTCGGTGGCGTGCACCACCACCTCGAAGGTGCGCACTTCCTCGTAGTCCAGTGGGCGGAGGAGATAAACATCCCCATTTTCAGAGTTGACTGACACGCCGGGCTCCTTCCCTTCCTGCCGCACGAGTGCATAATTTACACGGGCGTTTCTTCCCACGTCGGCGTCAGTGGCGTTCACGCTACCGATCCGGAACATGGGGCCATTGTTCTCCATGACCGACATGGTGTAAACCTCCTGGGTAAACTCTGGGGCATTGTCGTTCACGTCTGATATCTGCACGAAGATATTTTCCCGAGAGCTCAGCCGCGTCGTGCCCCAGTCCATGGCTGTGATGGTGATCTTATACTCCGCTATCCTCTCCCTGTCCAGCGCCGTGTTTGTTCTCAGTTCGTAGTAATTATCAAAAGTGGGGGTGAGACTGAAGGGCAAGTCCCCGTCGATTGTGCACTCTGTCCGGCCGTTGTCCCCAGAGTCCCGGTCCCGCACACTGAACAGGGCGACCACGGTCCGGGGAGGGGCATCCTCAGGAATGGAAGCAGTGAGGGAGGTGAGCGCTATCTCCGGAGCATTGTCGTTCATGTCCAGGACCTCCACTTGCACTTTGCAATGCGCAGAGAGCCCCCCGCCATCGGTGGCTTTCACTACCATCTTGTGGGTTTTCGCTTCCTCGAAGTCCAGGTTGCCCGAGACCCGTATCTCCCCAGTGGCAGGGTTCAGCTCGAAGAGCTGCCGGGACCGCTCCGATGTCTGGGTGAAGGCATACCGCACTTTCCCGTAGGACCCTTCGTCGGGATCCGCGGCCGCAACTCTGACCACCAGCTTCTCCAGGGGGCTGTTCTCAGCCAGGCGCACCTCGTAGAGCTCTCGACCGAAAACGGGAATGTTGTCATTGGCATCCAGAACCACGATCCGGACCTGAGCCGTGCCTGACCTGGGTGGTGAGCCCCCATCTGTGGCAATGAGGAGTAAATTCAGCTCTCGCTTCTCTTCGCGGTCTAGCTCCTGCTCTAGGACGAGCTCTGCGTATTTTACTTCATCTTTCCCTATTCCGACAGCGAGGGAGAAATGCGGATTGGACCCGAGGCTATAGTTCTGCAAGCCGTTGCTGCCCACGTCCTTGTCCTGGGCACTTTCCAGAGGGAAACGGGACCCGGGAGGTGCCGTTTCCAGAATCTCTAGAACCATCTGCTTATCTGGGAAAACGGGGGAGTTGTCGTTCACGTCATGAACCTCCACCTCCCCTCGGATCAGCTGCAACGGGTTTTCCAAGAATATCTTAAAGAAGAGTGTGCACGTATCGCTCTGCGGGCAGATCTCCTCTCGATCCAGAGACTCCTTTGCCGTCAGGACTCCGGTGTTTTGGCTGAGGTGGAAAAGCTGCTCGTTCCCCTCTGACACAACGCGGGCCTTGCGAGCCGCGAGCTGGCTCGGAGCAACCCCCAGGTCGTTTGCGATATTAGCTACAAAAGAGTCCCTCTCCATTTCCTCCGCCAGAGAATAGCGGAGGGTTTCGGCCCCGCTCTGACACACGCAAAAGCACAGAATGAACAAGATCACTTGCCTCTTGCCGTCTCCGCGCCGTCTCCCCCATGCCATTGCTCTCCAAAAAATCCATCCACCGTCCTCCGTGGTTCCCAGCATTTTTAAACAGCGTCCGAGGCAGAGCGACGTTTGTCGGAAATCCTGGGGTAAGCGGGCTTGAAAGCCCCCGAGCACCCCCGGCTCCGTGTCCCGCCGCCCTTCCCGAGCAGCTCACACGGGTTTGGTTTGGGTTTTTTTGTCTCCCTGTGCCTGCAAACCCGATGCGGGCAGAGGAACCTGCCGCTCCGTGGCCAACACCCCCACCCAGCGTCGCAAAGGGGGAATATTTCTTCTGTCTTCTCATTCGGGCCAGCGCTGCTTATTCTGAGTTTGCTGCTTGAATCTGCACTTTCCGTGCCAAACCGAAGCCAAAAGGCGTAGTGTAAATGCTCTCTTCGTTTGGAAACAGGCTCCCTCCCCGCAGGGAGGGAGCGCTCCGATACCCAGCGCTGCTCTGGGTATTTCTTCCCAGCTCGTAACGGCGAACTCTTCGTCCAGTGTTGTGTAGATGTTGCAAAGATTTGCCACTTCCACAGGATACCTTGCGGGGTTTTCCTTCTCTTCTCCACTTGTTAATGAGCACAGAACAGTTAGCAAGTGGGCGGCGTCAGAGAAGCACCGCTACTGAATATGAGAGTTGGTACCAGGGCAAAATCCCGACAACAAACGCTTCATCATCACTCTAGTTCATCGTCACCTTAGTTCACCATCGCATTAGAATGATAAGACACATCATACTAATGCTGATTTCTTCACAATGTGTATCACACCTTGCCCAAAGGACACACAACTCCTTTGACAGGAGCATCCTCCCCTGCCGCCTACTGACCCTTCCACCCATGATAAGGTGCATCACTGTGTAACACATTCGTGAAAAATGTCCCCAGACGTACGCAAACATCGAAATGCTGAAGCCTGTTTTCATGTTTTGGAGGTATACAATCCTTTTTACTATGATGTTGCTACACAGACTTAGAAATACGGCCCTTAGAGATCAAATCTCGACTCTGTGTAAGGATATACGGCCAACAGCTATCTAATAGAAAAAGCAAGGAAACAAACAGACGAGGTCGTAAATTAAACGCCCAGATACACAAGCGCTAACGACCAGGAGTTAACGGAGACAATAGCAAAGACCAGGGATCTAACGACACCGGCCGATGGGCCATTACAGGAACCATTCAAGTGTGAAAGCCAAGAGGTTCAACCAGAAACTTTGTAAACGTGTGTGTGTGTGTTGGGGAGATTATCCTGGTTTATCAGAAAGGGTCTCATAAGAAAGGTAACTGATTACGAGATGTTTGAGGGGAGTTCTAGGAATATGAAAGGTTATTTGGGGATAGATCAAATTCGGTAAAAGGGAGAACTCCTGGAAATTCGCTGATGCTTTTATTTGTTTTAAAATAGAAGCTTCGTGATTGTATCAGTAGAAGAAAGTAACAACCACGGCTGACTTTAGGATTCACCAGAATTTTAGCTACTAGGACTTTGCACGGATGGAGCCATTTTTGACTATTTCCTCTTACTGCCCTTTGACTTGGAAGCCTGATAGAATCTGAAAGGGTATCTTACATCAAAAGCCAGGTCAGCTCTTTCTTCCTTTCTTCCCTCCCAGGTTCGTGTCCATCTCTCGAGTTGCTATCACCAGCACAGAAGCTTGATGTAAAACGAACCATAGCCCAAGTACAGCAGTACTTGTCTCCTCATTCGTGCCATGCAAAAATAACCGTGATACCTGGAATCCATTCGCTTTGTGCCCCTGCCAGTGCTTCTGCTCAGCTCTTGGCATCTCCGAGGGAGGAAGGTGTGTTTACTCCTTTGTAACCTAATCCTTGGCACCACGACGCACCAGGGAAGAGACACAAGCTTAGAAGATCTTCCACAGACACTTATCACCCTGATTGCAGTAACCTGGTAGTTGTTACTCCCCTCATTTCGGAAGGGAAATTGTGTCCTTCACCTTCAGGTGCAGAAAGGGTGTAAGAGGAACAGTGATCCTTAACGGAGCTCTTGGCTATCATAGCATCTTTGCACATCAAAAGATGCTGCTCTTAGACTGAAGTTCATATTCTTTCAGATTTTAGAGAAATGCGAGATAAAGAGGGTCACTTACCGTGCACCACTGGATAGCCAATGCTGGTGTTTTCCGTTGTGTTACAACAATAAAATGGATGTGTATGAGTAGAAAAAAGAAGTAGGTATAGTGCCCCATGAAGGCACACTGTGTTTTAGGACAGACTAAGGAACTGTAGCCATAAGAAGAATGTAATTTGCATAAATGTGTCTGAGAATATACTCATCTCCTTGAGCACATAGTGATGTTGCAGGCTTCCTCGTTTTTGGTTTAGTGATGACATCTTTAACCTAAGCAGGCAGCTTAAAATGATCGAAAACTTGTTCTCTTTACTCTGAGATATACATCTTAATGCCAGGAAAGAGCTACAGCAACATATTGTGCTCAGTTCCTGGTATGTCTCCGTGTTTCCGAACATCGTGTTTGTCTTTAGCCTGAGCAATTTCAGTTTACAATTTCCCCTTCTTGGTCTTCCAGCTGGGAATTCAGATCCGCTGAGTGAGATCTCAGAAGTCTCAGGTCGCGTTCCCTCCCCCATCCCAAAGGATAAAATCTTCTTCCCCATCCCTGGAGCCACCGCGCACCCACCTCCAGCACACCCTGCGGATAGCGTGGCTTGGGAGGAGCAGATCAAAACGCAGATGAAAAAGCCTGCAGATGACAAGCACAGATGCTTCCCCGAGTCACTATGGTTTCCATGTCCGAGTGCAAAGAGGGATCAACGTTCCCGTCCTCTCATTCCCAGCCAGCTCCCAGGACGGATTTCTTCTTTCGTCTCTAGCATTCAGACAGCGCCTGTATTCTCACCTCTCCCGCAGAGATGCTGCCCTGAGTTCTCCTCTGGATGCAAACGTGAGGAAAGCCTGGAGAATCGCTCCCCACATTCTGCCTTTCCCTTAGGCTGTAGATACCTCTGCTGCATGTCCTGTTTCTGGTTCATTTCTGAGAGAAACCAGTCTACTCTCTGTGTCTGTATTAACTCCAGTTAATGCTTTCCCCATTACTCTGTTAAATTTAAATATTTCTCTCTCGCGGTATTAAGTCGGTGCTTACCAACCAACGGGCTCTGCCTGAATCTGCAGCGAAATCCTCCCATATCTCCCAGGGATGGAGTGTGGCATCAGCGGGCTGGGGACAGCCTGGGACACCGTCTCCTTCCTTCACATCCCCTATTCCTTGTGCTCTTGGCGTTTCCAGAGGGTTCTAGACGCGGCAATTCCCAACACATTCCTTGGAAAGGCTTTGAACTAGGACATTTTAGCTGGGTTCTCAGCTAATGTCAGCGATGTCGCATCTGACTGGTGCTTACTGGTGTCTCCCTGCTTGGGAGATCCCCGCCCAGCGCAGCAATACGCGCCCAGCACTGGCCAACAGCGGCACTGGGCGTCCGACGCAGGAACTGCACATGGGCGTCCCCCCCCCCGAGTGTCAGCACACATCTCCTCCGTTAGGTTCTGGATATTACTAGGGCAAATTGTGAAACGCATTTACCATCTCAAGTCTTTGGCAAATAAACTCACTTTCTTAGTACTTATTGAGACGTTTGGTTTGGCACTAATAATCCAGGCAAGTATGAAATATCTAGAAGGTGTCTTATACTAACCTGCTGTTAAATGTGCTTAAGAAAGCTGGAAACTATGGGAAAACGTAGCAAACATTGCTCATGTGTTGTTCACTACATCTTCCACAAGTCAGAGAGACAGTTGAGGCGTTTTCAAGCACAGGCAGGTTTCTGTTTCACAAGGAGATCTCCAACTGTTGTATGTCCTCTCCTAGAGTAATTTGAAGTTAAGAACCAATTAGTTACTACTAATGGCACAATCCTTCACCGTTCCTTGGATCAGCTGCAATGGATCTTCAAAGAGCATCTTAAAGAGTGTGCAGATATTGCTCTGCAGACAGATCTTTCAGTCCAGTGACTCCTTTGCCATCAAGACTCTGGTGTTTTGACTGAGGTGGAAATGTTGCTCGTTCTCCTTGGACACAATGTGGACCACATTTCCGCCTAGGTAGCAGTACTTCCTTTCCATTAACATCAGTTTGTGAGGTTATCTGATCTAAAATTTCCCCTGCACACCTCCCAGCTTCAAAGAATAAAGGGAAATGCCCTGCTTCAAAAGTCTGAGTTCACAAAACTTCTCAGAGATGTTCTTCACTCTTCACTCTCCAAAGATAATGCTGGGCAGAAGACACCTGCCAGATGCTTACCCAGACCTTTTCCACACTACATCTTTGAAGACAAGGAATTCTTGCTCTCTTCTCTCTACCCATGACAATCTCAATTCTTCTCATTTGAAAATAATTTCTTCACAGCTTCAAAACATTGCTACTGCAAATGCCTTTGAAGCCAAGTAAGTAATTATTCTCATCTTCGTAAACTTCACACTCAGTGGCACCTAATTTTTCCATCCTCAACGTCACTTCTAGGTCAAATATGCAGCAGACAATTTTCTTCATAAATCCCTAGAAGTTTCACAAGGCTTGCATCCTGAGGTCTCAAATGGCCCACAAATAATATTTCAATTTTAGCTCTAAGTTGATGTATTTTGTGAGGGAAAATGTCATCTACTGAGGTTTTTTTTTCATGTTCTTGTGTCCAATTTCTGTAGGTTCCTGCAGTGGCTGTTTCAGTTGACTGGGAGGAGATACACAGGAAACAATCAAGTAGCACAAAGTTGTCAGGCAATGCAAGTTCACTGTGTGAATAAGCTTGGCTTTCCATGTGCTTTTCATGAAGCAACAGAGAACAAGCTGATTTTCTCAGTGACATTTAGATAGTCTTGAAAAAGAGACTTCAGGGACAGAAGTGCCACGCAGGAGTTTCATGAACAAGGGCAAGAAAATTCTAGCTTGTGAAGAAATGTTTCTACATTGGCTACCTGAAGATAGCGAGTGGAAATGATTGAAGGAACACAGTCAAGTAATATAATAAGAAAGTGAGAAATAGCCAGACCACATGCTGGTCTGGGCACAGAAATAGCATATTTTCTCTTTAGACAAGCCAGGAAGGAAAGGACATGGGGATAGGTTGGCCTTGGACAGCCTAATTTTGATATTCTAGCTGGTCACCTGAGGAGAGAAACATGACTTGAACTGAGAAGGAGATTTGGAAGTAAAGGAGAGAAAGGGAGAGCAGGAGGGGGATAGCAATGGTTGGAGGAGAGAAAATTGCTCTGCAAGAGGGGCCAAGAGAGGACAAGCATGAACCTGTCTGGTTGCCAAGGCTGATCAAGGAGGTTAAGGACATAGAAATACATGTGGGATCCATTCCAAAGGCAACTTAGGAGGTGCTTGTTGATGTAGCACCTGTAAGAAAAGAATCAGAATGGGCATTAGTAAAGTGGGGTCCAATCAGCCAGAGTGAAAAGGGTATGGGGAATTCTGGAATAAAGCAGGAACGGCAGTAGATGCAGTTTGAAGTCAAAGAAAGTGCATGGATCAGAAAGGAGCAAAAATGGACATAAAGAAGGAAGAAACAACAGGCAGAAGAGAAAGGTA
Organism: Psophia crepitans; assembly: GCA_013399095.1. Lineage (NCBI taxonomy): Eukaryota > Metazoa > Chordata > Aves > Gruiformes > Psophiidae > Psophia > Psophia crepitans. Next base: position 120,581 of record VWZZ01001009.1, on the reverse strand, counting down.
AGAGGAAGAAAGGCAGAGATATGGTTGTTTAGGACTGTGCCTGTCCTTCACCGTTTTCAGTGTCTGGCTTAGGACAGACACTTCTTTTCCATCTTTCTCCCTCAGAATGCCTCTCTTTCTACTTGAGGAGCAAGAAATTTATCACAAGGTAGCAGCAAACCAAAAGGAACCCTAGTGTCTCAGTCAGTTTAACAGGATGAAGCACCCAGAGAAAGCAAGCATCAGTGCTCAGCTTTCTCTTTCCTGATGCCAGGCTTGGTCCATCTTCAAGCCAGGTTCCCAAACCTGTAACTCTTGGATGTCATGAACATGTTGAGAAGGTAGAAACACCTGGCCTAGTGCCATCTAAAAGGGAGGTCAGTGGAGAAGTGATTCAAGGCAGCCTGCTGGACAGTGTGGTCAGTGCCTGGAAGAAAACAGTGTTTCTGAACTGAGGCTTTCGAAGGAGATAGAGAGATCAAGGGAGTTGACATGTTTACTCATGTCACAGGTGAACAAAGAGATGGGTCAACATGAGGGCACCACCCCGCACTTCAGGTCTAGTGCTTCTGAAGAGGAAGTGACCAGTCCAGTGGTTAACTAAGTGGCCAGCACTGTTAGTAAACCAAACCCAGCTAAGGATTTATATCCTATCTAAATCCAGATAAGGGCTGTATAACCCCAGCATAAGAGAAGTCTGGCCTATGCATTACAGAAGCAGCAGAGACTTCCTGGGAGGATACCTGGGAAAGCAAAGGCTTTATGTGCCCTCAGTTTAACATCCTCTGTCCTCAGCCGCAGGTCCCTTCCTCTCATTTTATGGTTCGAGCAGCAACTGCAGACCAGGCACCTTCTAGGATCACAGGATGACCCTTGTGTCTCTGACAACTAAATCATTCCCAGAAATACAGAGTGACTGGAGAACTTCCTCGGACATCTTTTACACAATGTAGTGAAGTTCAAGCTCTCCATATCCTAACATACCCTTGTATCTTGACTATTTTATTTTATACCTGTTGTATCTTGCCAAAGCTGAGCTGGGAAAAGCCATCTTTCTGTCAGACTATGTTTTGACATACTTAGTCATGTAGATAGTCTGAAAGAAAGGAGACTTACAGAAAAAAACCCCATCCATCCTGTGGGGAGAAATCCAGAAATGGGTTATTCACTGTTTAGGCAACAGACATATACTCACATCACTATCACATTTACTAACAGAACACTGGCAATGAAAAACTGAACAGCAGCTTAAAGATAGATGCACACACACAATTCCTAGGGAATAATTATAAAGTAAACAGGTAGGAAAGCAACACATTTAGCAGGTACTGCTGAAGGTGCCTCACAGCTAATTTACTTTCCAAAGAGTTTATATCTGGACAGGTGCAGCCCACCTCTGATGTCAAGATTCTTCTAGTGCTGGGTTCATAAATCTGGGGGTTTGGGAGGGGAAGGGAAAAGGAAAAAAAAAAAAAAAAGGGAATCTATTTTTTAATTAAAGGTACTGGATTCCATCCACAGGGAGGGTTAATAGAAAACAACCTATAGTCCATGAGCACTGTCACTTGTGAAAATATTATCTGCTCAAGCCTAGCCAAAAAGGTGATGAGACTGTGGCACACCTTGGAGTCACTTAAATGCTTTTTTTTTTTGCCCACCAGTAAGTCGGCCCCTGGCCGGAGCTCTGCCCAGGTTGAAGCAGGGGCTGCTGCAATCCCAGCTCCGCGCCGGCGGAGGGCAGCAGTCACCAGGGAAAAAACCCCACTGGCGAATTTGCAAGTCACGGAAAGGAGCGGTCGGAAACAACTGGGCTCGGCAGCTCCCCGGGTTCGGCTAGGGCAAGGGAGAGAGTCCCCGGAGAGAGAGGCAGGTCTCTTTATTTTCTTTCTATCTATCTATCTATCTATCTATCTATCTATCTATCTATCTATCTATCTATCTATCTATCTATCTATCTATCTATCTATCTATCTATCTATCTATCTATCTATCTATCTATCTATCTATCTATCTATCTATCTATCTATCTATCTATCTATCTATCTATCTATCTATCTATCTATCTATCTATCTATCTATCTATCTATCTATCTATCTATCTATCTATCTATCTATCTATCTATCTATCTATCTATCTATCTATCTATCTATCTATCTATCTATCTATCTATCTATCTATCTATCTATCTATCTATCTATCTATCTATCTATCTATCTATCTATCTATCTATCTATCTATCTATCTATCTATCTATCTATCTATCTATCTATCTATCTATCTATCTATCTATCTATCTATCTATCTATCTATCTATCTATCTATCTATCTATCTATCTATCTATCTATCTATCTATCTATCTATCTATCTATCTATCTATCTATCTATCTATCTATCTATCTATCTATCTATCTATCTATCTATCTATCTATCTATCTATCTATCTATCTATCTATCTATCTATCTATCTATCATCTATCTATCTAATCTGTCTGTCTGTCTGCCTATTCATCCATCCATCTATCCATCTGTGTCTATCCCTCTATCAATCTACCTACCTATCCATCCCTCTATTATCATAGAATAGAATCATATAATTTCATGTAATTGTTTAGGCTGGAACCTAAACAGACCTTTAAGATCATGAAGTCCAGCCGTTAACCTAGCACTGCCGAGTCCACTAGATCGATCTGTTTGCCTGTCTATATCTATCTAATCTATCTAATCTACCTACCTACCTACCTACTTACTTGTCCACGGGGACTGGCTCCTGTTGTGCTGCTCACTGCTCTGGGGAAAGGAGCGTACACTTAGAGTCAGGCAAACAAGCTTAGATCAAGAGGGTTTCTGACTCAAAGCAGGAGACTGGAGAGAAAGGGGAGTTACGAGGTCATTGATGAGTTTGTGAGGGGGGACCCAGCGCTCTGGACTGAGCTGGGTTTGGGTTGGGATATAGGTCATGGAGCAACCATGGGGATCGTTTTATCCCTTGGGGTCCCTAACGCTGGCTTTCTGCCCTTGCTACAGATCAAAAATGAAATTGCAGTAGTATTGAGCAGTGGGGTGGTCCCCCCCCAGCACTGGGACTACAGGGCAAGTGAGGACAGCAACCAGCTTAAACCCTGGGAATCAGGGATTGTTGTAGGATACACCAGGGCTGAATAATCTCTTAACTTCCTTCCTGGTCAGGTCAGAGTGTGTCTAATACACAACATATTTATACCTTTTTAAATATGCTTAAAGAACTGTGTCTACTTTCATTACTATGTGCTTGTTGTCGTTTTAATCTTTACAGAAGGCAAAGAAAGATGATACAGATATATATGGAGAGAGACACTTGTCAGGAATCTATATATATAATACTCCCAACCGCACAGGTCAATTTGAAGTGAAATTCACAGGTTTGTCCATGACTGATTTATTCATTTAAAATACATTAAAGAAAATACACCTTAAAAAGTTTAAGCCAAGATTTTTAAATAAGATTAGTGATGTGGAGACATTCAATATCAAGAAGTGTCAGCTGAGGCACAGTAAGCAAATCTGATTTTCAAGAAGCAAGCATATAATGTACTACTGTAAATCTTCCATTTAGGTCCTTAAAGCACAAGAAAAACAGTTTTTATCTCTTTTTTCATCTTTCAAAAGATGTGCAAAACAAAGAAATAGAGAAAGCCTGAAATGCACAGTACTATTTAATTTCTGCTTAAGATGAGTTTGTTGTTTCATTTTTCTTGGGCTGTACAGCTTTAGTCCTCTAGAATTGCAAATGCAAGCCTAGTTAGGCAAAGATATTTGAAATGTAAATGAGGAGTGTGTTCTCTATTGTGTTAGAGGAAAATTAGTTTGTATACTTCAAATTAGGCAGGTACATAAGATTTCCAGTGTTGAAGAAAATTACATGTATAGAAAATGCATCTTACCTTCACCAAGCATCATGTGTGTTGCTAGGACTAGCCCTGAAGGCCCAGATGATGGGAGACTACTTAGAATAGTAGTCTAGAGAGGGAGGGACTGTTTACAGTGGCAGGTTGTGATAGGACAAAGGGGAATGGCCTTAAGCTGAAGGAGGGTGATATTAGGATGAGATATTAGGAAGAAATCCTTCCCTGGGAGGGTGCTGAGGCCCTGGCACAGGGTGCCCCGAGAAGCTGTGGCTGCCCCTGGATCCCTGGCAGTGTTCAAGGCCAGGTTGGATGGGTCTTTGGGCACCCTGGGCTGGTGGGGGGTGCCCCTGCCCATGGCAGGGGTCTGGTACTAGATGGCATTTAAGCTCCCTTCCAACCCAAACCGTTCTATGATTCTATATGTCTTCACTGGAAGTTAATGGCAGATTTCTTAAAGTGTAATCCTGTAAGTCCTGCTCTGTGTTTCCCGAACTTGGAGACACACTGCTGAAGAGCATCAGCTCTTTAACTGTAGAGTTCTGTAAGCCCACAAAATTCTGCTTCTGCCTGTGCAGATGTGTCCCGACAGTACCAAGCAACTTGTTTTTTCCTTTAAGTGCCCAGGTGGTGTCCAGAAGTTTGTGATCCTATGTCTGGCTTCCAGAAGGGATTGGGTTCATTCGGCATTTAAAGGGCAGACTTTATGCAGAGCCTATGCAAAATACAGTGCTGCTATGCAAAGTAAGGGGCTTGCTTTTAAAACTCCAAACTCTGTTTTAAAATGGAGAATAATATTGTATGATCCCCTTTATCTCTAACACCATCCTATGTTTAAGGTTTCAAAGGTTAAACTCTGCCTAAAAGGGTTCAAACTCACCTCTGGATATTAGATGATAGGAAATTTGGCATGGGACTGGAGTGATTCTTAGCCTTCCTCTGAAACCGTACGTTATATTCATTGGTAGGTGGTAGTTAACAGCTAAATCAGTATTTCTCTCCTTCCTTATTGTATTTCTTTCATCTACCTATTCCTATTTCTTGATCTATTAGTCAAAGTAGCTAAAGAGAGGTTTAAAGAATCCCCCAAGCCTAATACAAAGTCATGGGTGACTCTGAAAGAGGTGAAGAATTAATATGGGCTGCCTGTGACAATAAGCAGCATGTCCCTTAAGGTGCACTTTTTAATCCTATACTGAAGTTTTAATGTATATCCTTCTGAACACATGGCAAAAAACAGCTCTGCGCTGAATTCATAATCATCTGCCATTCTGAGGGTAAAACCAGGGCACTGGATACAGCAGCAGGAACAGAAAAATGTTCATTATGTTGTTGTTCAGTAGATGGAGTATGAGTTACTTTTATATAAAAATGCTAAACCGAGAGACTCCTGACTATCCGGTCTCTTTGTTTATTGACACTTCCCACTGAACCCACATAAGAAAAAGACATTGGAAAAAACTATTTGGCAAAATCTTTATGCTGAACAGAGTAAACCTGTGCAGTGATTCTTGTTTTGTATGTAACCTTCACTTATTTATGCATATGCCCATGAGCACAACATCAGAAAAATTAAGATAGATGTTGAGCTGCACAGATAACTGAGTTCCAGCAGGACTAGGAGAGAACAAAAGTTTTCTTCAAGGCAGTGTTTCCTAAAGGTGAACTACAGGGGAAAAAAAAGGCAAACCCCCCACCCCTGCAAAAAAACCAAACCAAAAAGGATAACAGCCTTTTAATTTACATAGCATTCAGACAAGCTGACTGATGTTGCCTCAAGAATCTGAGATTAACTTGCTCGCTCCACTTCTTACCTCAGTGATGGCTCAAATGGTCTCCAACTTTGGAACGGTGAGACACAGCTGGCTGAAAATACAGATTCCACAAGGAAATATCCAATGTGTTCCAGGGTGTCACAAAGGAGAAAACCAGTGAGGCCTCATACCAATAACAAAAACTGGATTAGAGCAGCAGCTCTGTGGTAAGACAGGGAAAGGAATCATCTTTCAAAACTACAAAAATGGAACTTGTTTGTAATTGAGGGGAAAAGTAAGAAATTCCGAGGAATACAAAGTAATCACACAGATCTATTAATACTAGCAGTCTCTGTTAGGCAACTTCTGATTTACACTGTCTTTAATAACAGATAATTATTTCCGGAATTTAGGAGATTCTGAGACATGTTACTGCTTTCTGCTGTTACATAGAGGCCATCCATCTGCTGGCAAATTTGTCAATACTTTGAAATCTAGCTGTAACATACCCACAATGCACATACTGGGTACAGCATATGGGAGCCATTCCCATGACACTGGACATAAATTTTAGTCAGATATATGTGAGCTATCCTGACCCCATCACAAAGGTCAATATCAGTAAGTACTTAAAGAGTCTCTGAATGGAAGACGCACCATGTAATGCATCTTCTGTGATGTGTTGTAGGATATTTCTGAAGCTTCTAGAGTTTTAGAGAGCTTTACTTTACATTAAGACGATATTAAGAAGTACAGTGAAATGTTGTCCAGCAAAGAGAAGACACTTATAAATGTGAGGCTGATAATAAGCAATGAGTCCTCAAGATAAATAAGAAGGAAAGGTAAGAAATTGTCAGAACTCTGTTATCATAGCTGAATCAATCAAAACGCTGAAGCTTCTCCTGGGAATAAACTGTTGTGAACTGACAACAAATGGTATTTGTTTGCTTGACTGATGTGGCTTTTGCCACTTTTCTAGAGGGTCCCCTGGAAGTGTCCATTCCATGTGGATGCTGCCACGTCATCGGGAGGGCAGGAGGGGACCAGTTGATGGAAACTGCGAGGTCCACTAACCTCTGAAATGGCACCACCAACATGCTGGCTTAGGCATGTCCAGACAGTGATCTGGATCTTGAAGGTACTACTGGGGTAAAACTACAGGGCAGAGTGAGCACGCTGAGTGACATTCAGTGCTTAAATAGAGATGCCTAGTGCTACTTCAGGTGAAATACAGCATGATGTACCTTATGTGTGTATACACATAGCATATAGGATGCCTGGCCTTGTCTTCAGTACCAGAAGGATGTGGCACTTCAATAGAGCCTGTGTTACGTCTTCCATGGACATCCCAGTTACTGTTGCACATGGTACTGGCTGCCAACCAGCAGGTAAAGGAGTCTGGTCTGTTGTCTCTAAAACAGAATTATTGGACTTGGACACAAAAGTAAACACGTAACAAAAAGTCACAAGCAAGGGGAAAGAAGTGCTTGCAGCCATTGGAAGCAGAAGAAGTTGACAAGCCAACTTCCCAATTCCTACTCTATCATATCTTATTTACTACTTTCTTCTAGATATTGCACTCATTGTGTGGCAACAGCTTAAGCTCTCACCAAGTTTAATGAGGAGAGTGCAGCTTGATGGAAAGCAGATTATGTCAAAGAGGTTTGATATCTTTCTTTGACAAGATTACAAATATGGATGATAATGGAGACTGTTCTGCTGAGATAATATAATCAGACTTTTGTAAGACTTCTGGTTTTATGCCTCTAACATTCAGATAAAAAAGTAAAACCAAGAGCACCAGGGAAAATCAGAATGGCAGGTACTGAATGAAATTGAATTTGTGAAGTTGATAGTCTCACTGCAATTAAGGTGGATGCATCAAATAATTGCAATTAAACTAATAATATCTTACAAAGACCTTCCCTTGTGCTTTTACATAGTTATAATCTTTTTCTGCAATGTAGAGATAGAATGATAGCATAAACATATATTTGTTCTTGGAAAGTTTTTAGATGATATAAATATTGGCATGGTGATAAACAAGAAAGCCAATGAGTGGTTCACAGATCTGTCAAATGCTTGATGTGGCACACCAAAGCAGTTTTTAATACAGTAGAACATAATGTCATTGCTGCAGGATCAAAGAATCACATGCAGAGATCCGTCACTGGACGGTGCTCCAGAAACCATTGGCTCTGGGCTGGCTGGAAATTTCTGTTGGCAATCTCTTGAACACCACTGGGAAGGTTAACACAATACATGGATTATTACAGAAGAACACTGACTAGAAAGACAGGATTTCTTTGATAGAAACCATTGTAACACAGCCTCCATGTGTGCACTTCAAAACTGTTGGTAGTTCACAGAGGAACAGTGAGAATGATAACTGGTCTAGAGATCATGAGACAGAGACTAGAAGAACTCCAGTCTCCAACTTACCATTGTGAAGTTTGATCAGACTCTGATGATATCTGTTAGATGCTTCTTTAACTTAGTAAGGACATCTGACATGTCTCTGTTAAGAACCGGAAGTTTAAAGAAATGAAAACAGGGAATAAAGCACAATTTATGACACCAAGAGGGCATGGGTAAGACATACAGTGCGTTACCTCTCATTTGATACCTTCAAGTCATCAGGTGGGGGTCTTTTTTTTACATTGGACGTTAGGAAGAAATTCTTTACTGTGAGGATGGTGAGGCACTGGAACAGGGTGCCCAGAGAAGTTGTGGAGGCCTCATCCCTGGAGGTGTTCAAGGCCAGGTTGGATGGGGCTTTGGGCAATCTGGTCTAGTGTAGGGTGTCCCTGCCTGTGGCAGGGGGTGGGAATTAGATGATCCTTGTGGTCCCTTCCAACCCAAACCATTCTATGATTCTAAAGGTAGTTTATAATACTGTCACAAGTCTTGTCACAGTGGACATGAATACATGGTGTAGCCACACACAAAGCAGATTAGATGGTCACAAAATTTTTCTTGCATGTGTGAGATACATCCATTGGTATCTAACATGCCCCGGGTTATATATCATGTCTTCTGTATTTAGCCTCTCCACATTTGATTCCCCAATACCACGTAACTACTAGCTTTCAAAATCATCTAATCTTTTAATTAAAATTCAGGTTCCCCAGCAAGTACATCTGAAACAATATAATGAATCAAATTCAGCTTTTACTCTGCTTTGTGCCCCTAGTAGAGATAAAAAAATAGAGATTTTTCATAGAAGTTATTGAAATAACAAAGATAGAGCAAATTTTAAGCTTCATACCTTTGTAAACAAACACAAGTCTCTTTCCTTCTGATCAAGACATATGTGAGCATCAGATGTTGCCTCCTCTGGGTCCACTTCCCACAGGATTCTTTCAAATGACACGCTCACCTCTGTGCTGTCCCTCAGGGACTGCATACATGTGTATTAAGTAGAATAAGTTAGTGGTTTGATTTTTTTTTTTATTTTGTCATTTTGGAAATACTGCTTTTCAATTCCAATTGTCTTCTGAAGAGCAAATAAACTGCTGACCCCCTAGCTATATTTAGTTCTGCTAATGTTCTTTTTTTTTCTTTGAGATCCTTAGAGCCAGCTCTGTCCTGTCTGTTCAGTATCACAAATATCAACTGAAGTGTTAATGAAGATGCATCTGCAGGGCCAGATGCTGGCCTTAGTAACGGCTGTACCCAGCTACTTCTCTGTCTGCAGTTGTATATTCTGAAATGATGAACTTTCAGAAGATAAATATCAATGTGATGTTATGTATATTCTTTCTTATTGCACCTATCCACCAGACAGTGCAAACAGTCTGACTCAAACCAGAAATGGTGTTTCCTGGCAATATAAATACAACTTCTTGCTTATATTAGGAACATGTTTGATCTGTGTTCAGATAGACAGTCAACAGGGATTCTTAAATCCTGTATTTCTATCATTGTTTTTTAAAGTGAAACATGAATTTAATCTGTCTTAACTGGAATAGGAAAGCCTTTGGCATGTCCCTTGTCATTCCAATGCCTGCCCCACTGTCCTGGCTCGGGCCAGGCCGGGGTTAATGCTCAGGCCCGGGCCAGGTGAGCCGGGCCGGGCCGGCCGCTATTCCACACCACGTGACGTCACGCCCCTATAAAGGGACTGGCCGGGAGGGGCCCGGGGCTGCTCCGGGACGGGCTTGCTGCGGGCTGCGCCTCTGGTCTGTCTGGTCTGTCGGGTCGTCGGTCGGTAAAGTACTGCGTTTGTTATCGCGGCTGTTTACATCCCGGGATAATTATTGCAGCCCTATTGTCATTTCCCCTCTCCCTTTGTCGGCCCATTAAACGGTCGTTATCTCAACTCGAAGCCATTTGCCCTTTTGTTGCCTCATTCTGCCCCTTGTTTTGCTGCCGGGGCGGTGAGCGAGCGGCTGCGTGAGGCTCGGCTGGGGCTGGGGCCGAACCACGACACCCACTGAGCACTGGGGCCCGATTTTCCTTAGCCGCCTTTCTGCTGTCGATGTACTTCTAGGAGCTTTCTTGTTGCCGTGATATCACTCACTGGTTCCCACTCCAGCTCAGCTTCAGTTGCACTAACTTGACCTCAACATGGTCCAGTCAGGTTTCTCTATTCCTTTCAGCAGTCTGTCCCCACTTTCACTGTGCGACTCCTTTTGGCATTGGAGTTCAGTCAGGACTTTGCTGCTTATTCATGTTGGCTTCTGCCATGCCTGCTTGGCTTCCCGTGCATTACAATGGCAATTCCTTGTGTTTTGAGGAGGCTGTCCTTGCAAACCAACAGTCTGCCCTCTGTCCTGGGTCCTTTGCCCTTTGCTGCAGTAGGAAGTTGGGTAGAAGTTCCTAGGGAATGTGATCAGGATGTGGGTGAAACAGGTTGAGTGGTAATGAAACAGATTAATGTTTGCTCCTTTGAAGAGCTGTACGACCACAGATACATAAATATTACCCAAAGGAAACAGAAGGGAGGATTTAATGTTACCTATGGAAGCTGGCAATACCTGGATTTCCTCAAAAGCAGTGTTTACAACTCTAACTCCTACAAACTAGCCAGAAAGGATTTTTCTACTTATAACATCACCATCTCTCTTCCTGTTTTATTCCTGTTCCATGAGTTAAAGCACAAAGGTCGATTTAGAAGAAAATAGGGCATCTTCAGTCACCAGAGATCACTCATTGTGTCCTTTGCTAATGGCTGCATTATTTCCCCAAAAGATAATAAATTACTTGTTTCTGACACTTATTTCCCATGTCCTGATATTTGACTCTCACCTGTTCTGTCTTTCATCTTAATGATAGCCAAGTTTGAGGAAAGTTCTGGAAGGTATTTCATAGCAAAGTACTAGGATGCCAATGAAATTGATGGAGAAAGATAAGTAATCTCCATTAAAAAATAATAAAAATCTTCTCCTGACACAACTCTTCAAGCCAAAACTGTTTATATTGGCTTTAACAAGTTACTAATTAGAAACTGTTTTGATATTTGCTGTCTCCTTGTTACTTCTCAGCTGGGCTCCTTGATAATTTAAGTTGTCAGATGTATGACATACCAGCTTTTGGCCCTCTCTTTCCTTTCCTTACTCAGTCTCTTATTTATCAAAAGTCCAGGTAGCCCAGCTGTTAGCTCTGGCATTTATTTCAACGTGAGTCTGTAGGAGTGACTAACCTGAACAATATATGTCATTTCCATTTTACACACAGAAAGACTTGAAGGAGCAGATGAAGGAGAGCGGCGTAAAGGCAGAAAATCTCTGCACACCACCAGAGCACCAAAACCATTGCCCGAAATTGTAGGGAGGGTCCCATGAGCAGATGGAAAAAGGAGCTCTTGCTGGGTAATGACACTGTTACATCTCCATTAGGAGACAGCAGCAGGAAACCTACCCATGGTTTGAATTATTTAAAGTGAGGATTCTTCAAATCCTTTTTTTTTTTTCTTCTTGTGGCATCCTTCAACTTGTTCTGACACATGAAACTTTTCCTTGTAGTTTGATTGTGTGCCTTTTCATGCTTTCTGTAGAAAACAGATGTATTTTAACCAGCAGACTCAAGCAAATTGTATGCTGCATTGAAGGCTAGCAGGGAGCTCAGCTTACATAAAAGGGGAATTTCATGTATAAAATAAATACCATATGAGTTTTTTCATATTAACATCTGTTCCCTTGCCTTGTACATTACTTTGTAACCCTTCATTCTTCCAGGGTCCTCTGTATTTTCTTTATTTTCTTTGCTGTCCATTTTTTTCCCCTTTCCTGTCCTTTTCTAACATTCCTTCCTAAGAAGGACACCAGCTCATCATGATATATTCAGATCACACAATCAAATTCAGAATAACAAAGTGCATTTCAAGTTAAGCAACATGAGCTTGCCCATTCCTTCCAAGCCCAAGACAAATCTGCAGCTGGTATCTGTTTTCTTGTGATGCTTTATGACACCTGAAGTAGGCTGTGACCCCGTGGGCAGCCCACGCTGGAGCAGGCTGTGGCTCTCCACCTGTGGCCCCATGGAGAGAGAAGCCCTCGCCAGAAAAGGTTTGCTGGCAGAACTTGTGACCCTGTGGGGGACCTCCGCTGGAGCAGGCTGCTCCTGAAGGGCTGCACCCCTGGGAGGGACCCACGGGAGCAGTTGGGGAAGGGCTGCAGCCCGTGGGAAGGACTCCCATGGAAGAAGTTGTTGGAGGACTGTCTGCTGTGGGAGGGACCCCAGGCTGGAGCAGGGCAGAGTGTGAGGAGTCCTTCCCCTGAGGAGGAAGAAGCAGCCGAAACAATGTGTGATCAACTGACTGTACCCCCCATCCCTGGCCCCCTGTGCCGCTGGGGGGAGGAGGGAGAGGGTGGGAGAGAAGTGAAGAAGGGAGGGATGGGAGGAGGTGTTTTAAGATTTGGTTTTATTTCTCACTGCTCTGCTCTGCGTTTGCTTGGTAATAAATCAGACAAATTCCTCTCTAAATTTTGCTTGGGACAGTAACGGGTGAACAGCCTTTCCCTATCCTTATCTCTACCTGCAAGCCATTTGTTACACCTTTTCTCCCCTGACTAGTTAAGGAGGGGGAGTGTTTGGCTCTAATGAGCACCTGGACTTCAGCCAGGGTTAACCCACCACATAAATTCAGATGGAGAGTTATGAGAAATGAAGAAACCTTTTAGGTTTCTACCAAGAAAATTTTGAGGAACAAGCCTGAGGATCAGGCTTTATATATCCTCTGCTGTAGTTGCAATGTAGTGATAAAGCACAGTCATATAATAACACTGAGAAGACCAAGTTCACTTTCTAGGACAAATCAGAAATATTTCAAAGATCTTCTGTTTTCTGCCAGCTGGTAGAGGTTTTTAAGGGACTTGAGTCTAAGTTAGGGATAGGCAGAGTGCAGCAGTGTCCTACCTTTAGTATTCCCTACTAGAGGTAGCTGGAAGCTTAAATCAGCGTTATACCTTGCAGATATTTTCCCATGGCAGTGTTTCCTCTGCCCACCACAGCTCAGTACAGCAGGCACTTTCCCAGCCTCTCCTTCAGACTTCAAGACAGATTTGCTGATAGGCAATCTCACACTAGAATCTTTCACTTGTCAAACATCTTCACTTCTTGATGATCTTCTGACCACTGACAAAGAAAGAATGTTCTTCAGGATTTTTTTAACATGTATCATCTGTCACTGATACCATTGGCCACAAGATAATATTGAACTGTTTGGACACCTAGGCTCCATTTTTCACTTGAGGAGAAACTGAGCAACAACGATTCATGAATACTTGTTACTTTTGATGACTATCAAAGGGATCATCATAAAGATTTTCTGCCTTTATTACAATGTAATTTTTTCCCCTTCTAATAATATTTGGTTTGGTCTCTCAGGATGAACCAATCATCTCCAGATGCTAGCCACTCATCAAGTATGTTCCTACAAAACCAAATCACCTTTCTTCAGGGTCCCTTCTTACTATGTTCTCCTACAAGCCTGCAGAGGATGTAGCTGACATGTACTGCACTGGATGACAGTGGAGAGTAGAGAGCGTGGTGAACTTCATATGGTTACTCTTTACTAATCTACTTCTCTGTTCTCCCTCTTCTCATGCAAGAATATGGAAGGTCCCCAAGGAGGGTTTCTGGACAGATCATGAAAATAACCAGGAACTGATAAAAGGAGTAGACAGGATCTGTAAGAAGACAATCATTTTGCCCAAAATGTGATTTCTTAGTGGCTTCATTCTAATATTCGGAGACCTTTCATGCTCCACAATACCTTGCATAGCTTTCTTACCAGTATCATATACCAGTCCCAGGTGTTGTAAGTGATGTTTGGCAGTCTAGAAGAATACCTTGCTAAATCGTCCATCTTCCATATCCTAGACTGTGCAAGTTTCTGTTTCTAAAAATTCAAGAGGTCAACAGAGTGACAGTAACACTGTTGCAGTATGGCCTGACAGAATCTAATAAGGTAAATTCATTGTATTTGAAGATGAAAAGTTCCAGAAGAAGTGAGAGCAAGAAAGAAAGTTAACAGACCTTTGGACATGTACCTAGAAGAGAGAATGTCTCAGGCAGAAACCCTCTTTGAGAAATCCACAGAGTGGTTCACAAAGAGGAGAGGCAAAACCAGCATTTCTCAGGAGACTCTTCCTTGCCTAAAGGTTTGAAGTCACATTTATTGTGCTGAAAGGCATTTTGAAATGTGATAACATCTTCCCCAAATGGGGGGAACGTATCACTAAAGACGGACAAATTTCAAATGTTTTTAGTTACTACTTGGAATTTTGGCTGTTTGGCCAAATAGTGATATTTTGTCTGTGTTTGTAGCTACCCAGGTCTATATGGTGTTAGACCCAAAACAGGCTTCCTGGGTAAATTCTTCTACCATAACATAGCTACTTGAGCTGATAATTACAGTCCAAAGGAAATGCAAATTCATAAACAGATTGTAACTGTAAGATAAATTAATATAATTGTTATTTCCAGTTTAGGCAACAGGCTTATTTGTCTTGCCAGCTCTGTACATGTAGATTGTGTGAAACATTTCTGAAATATCCTGAAAAGTATTATATCATCTGGGCTGTTACCTTGATTTTAGCTAGTGTAATCTAAAGTAAAAGGCAACGTACTCTGCAATTCAGGAGTGTGTCTTGCCAATTTCCTACAACATCACTTGGTGTTTTGTTCATATATTCCTTCATACCAACCAGTATAAACTAAAAGACAAGAAGTTCAAATACACCCCAGCATCCCTGTACTCTGTTTAGTACAATGAACTTCCAGGAAGCTTCTCATTTTCTAAACAGCAGACATGAAGCTTTGTAATATTTTTAATTAACAACAGGTCCTAGGACTATGTGTAGTTCTGTCAGATTTATATTCTCTCTGTTTCTATAATATCCGTTTTGTAATAAACAAATGGCCACATCACACCAGATAGCTCAAACACAACATGTTCATAAACGTAGCTGATCCGAAGAAACACTATTAACTGATAAAAGGCTTGAAGGAAATTAAATGTGAGGAAAGAGAGTTAAAAGTATATAGCTTAGGGAGAAATAGATGAGGAGGTGAGATATATAAGCCTGCAAAAATCAAAAGTGTGTCAACAATGAAGCAAGAAACAGCAGAGGCACAGGGGTACAAAACTAAGCAAGTGCACAAAATCACTTCAGGGAAGATGTAAACTGAATGCTCAAGAGCTGTGGGGGTTTATTTACATATAGATCCCTGCAAGTCTAAACATAATCTCCATATAAAAGCACATTAAAATTTATTATAGCAGATCTTTGTGAGTATTCCGGAGTAAACTTGAAATTTAAAGACCATGAAAGAGAATCTTCTTGACCTACTTGATCATTTGCCTTCTAATATCTTTTCTCCAACAGCAAATTGTATTAGAAAATTATGACGCTTACAGGGAAGTACCTAAAATCTAATAGGAAGTGCTGTAGTTACCAAAACAAATTATCATTCCTAATATCAACATTTCAAGTCTAACTTCAGCTTTAACTTTATTCAGCGGTACAAAAGTAAGGAAAGCGATGAGTAAAAATCCTGAAATTTTACATCTGCCTTATAGTTACACCTTGTATTATATGTGTCACTTGTTAAATGGTCATCCTAATGCAAAGGAGGTTTGTGCTACCACCTTATTTTTATCACCAGCAAGTATTTAATATTTTTGAAGAATTGTGGTTTTGACCAGACTGCATAGTTTTTGACAAAGAGGCCACAGCCTGACTGTTCGGCAGGAACCAAGCTATCAGCATAACTGCAACAGTATTGCAGCCACATGAGAAACAGTAACACCCAGGAGAACTACTAAAAAAACCATGTAATCATTAAAGCAAGCCACTTTTCCCAGGAACAGATGTTATTATTTTAGAAAACAAAACCTGCTGAAGGAAACTGGAATTTTGCCAAATGCAGTACTGAAGAAGAAAGCGGGGGAGGAGGGGGGGAGGGAGAGAGATGAGAATAAAAGAAAAAATAGAGCATTTGAAGATTAAGCAACTGTGCAAAATGAGAAAGTCTCCATCACCGAATCCTGAGGCAAGTACCAAAAGAACTGGGCCAATATTAGCATATGTATTCAGTACGCTTCCGGAATCAAGGAGATGTTTAGAAAGATTCAAGTGTAACACCTGGCTTTTTTACTAAGGAAAAGACACGAATAAAAAGAAAAATGCAGGAAGGGTAACAGAGGACACCGTTAAGCCGAGATGGAGCAGGCCAGCTGGACTGTCATGATTTAATTAAGGAGAGTTTGACTCAGTGGGATTCACACATGGGAGATTATTCCTATGAAATCTGACAGAATTTTTCACAGTGGTAACAAATATCACAGAGGGAAACCGTGGACATAAAAATGATTTGACACTGTACTGCATATTGTTAAATTAGAAAGTTAATGATTAGGGTATATACAGCATATAACTTGCAAAAGGGAAAAGCTGGCTTTGATATCAAATATATAAAACCAAAAGATAAAGCGTAGACCAAATTTTAATTTACTCAGTTTCACCAAATTAAATGTATCTGCCTATTCTTAGTATCTTTTGGTCAGCTAACCATAGAGGCATAGCACATCACTATCAGCAAAACAAGAATTCCCATGTTTTGCTGCCTCATCTTCTACCTAAAAGTTCATAAATTGTACATTATCTAAATGCATCCAAATCTTTCTTTGATTCTGGTCTTGCCTTTTCTTCCTGGGAGCTTACTGTCAAGCTGCTTTATCATGACCCAGTTTTCACCTCTTTCACAGAGCCACAGAACAGTTGAGGTTCAAAGATACCCTCTGGAGATCATCTAGTTCGACCCACCCCAAAGCTGGGTAAGTTAAAGCAAGTTGCTCAGGCTATCAGTCAGTTGGGGTTTGAGTATCTCCAGGAATGGAGACTCCACAGCCCCCTGGAGTGATCTGTTCTAGTGGTCAACTACCAGGTTACAGTGTGAAAGGTTTTTCCTTACATTTAGAACTGAATTCCATATATTTCCATTCCTGCCCATTGCCTATTGTCCTGCCAGTCAGTCCCTTCTTCACTCCCTCCACTCAGATATTCGATTGATAAAATTCCCCCCTGATCCTTCTCTTCTCTAGAGTGAGCTCTACCAGCATCCTGAACATCTCCTCAATAACACTAACTGGTCTCCAGCTAGTCCTAGTCTCCTACCTCTAGTCCCAATCCTTTGAGCTTGGCAGTTTAACCAGTTTTCAGTTCAGTGTTCGCTTATCTAGGCCACACTTTATCAGTTTGTCTGTACGAATGTTACAACAGACAGCATTGAAAGCCTTATTAAAGTCAAGGTAAACATCATCTACTGCTCTTCCCTCACCTCACGAGTCATTTCATTGTCAAAAGAGATCAGGTTGATCAAACATGATTTCCCCTTCATAAATCTATGCTTACTAAACCAAATTGCCTTGTTGTCCTCCACATGTTTCAAAATGGTTTCCAGGATTCTTTGCTCACCATCTTCCCAGGGGCTAAGATGAATCTGATGAACTGTAGTTCTGTAGATTCTCTACTTGCCAGTCTTTAAGATACTAGTGATATTTGCCTTCTTCCACTTCTCAAGAACCTCCTTCAAACACCATGACTTTTCAAAGATTGAGTGGCTTTGCAGTGACATCAGCTAGCTCCCTCAGGACTTGTCGATGCATCACATCAGGTGCCATGGACTTAGGTATATCCAGTTTGCTTAAATGTTCTCTAGCCTCATCATCCTCCACTGGGGTAAGTCTTTATTGCCCCAGACTTTCCTACTGCTGTCAGAGACCTGGAATTCCTGAAGGCAAATCTAACATATAAAGACCAAGGCAAAGAAGGAATCGAGTGCCTCCTTGTTCTTTGTCATTGTAGCACTCATGTCATTCAGCAGCAGGCCCACATTTTACTGGTCTTCCTTTTGCTGCTGATATACTTGTTGCCTTTCCCATACCTTACCACATTCAACTCCAGATGGGCTTTGACTTTCCTGTTCCACCCCTGTATGTGTCTTAGACAGTGTCTCTATATTCCTGTGGGGTCACTTGTCCATTCTTTTGCCTTTTGTATGCTAGCTTCTTATGTTTGAGTTGTGTCAGGATCTCCTTGATCATCCATGCAGGCTTTCTAACACCTTTGTTTGATTTGATGGTCCACACGGCAGGGTGGACCATCCTGGAGCTTGGAGAACATAAAACTTGGAAGTCCTCTAAACTCCTTTTCTCTCCAGAACCATATTCTATGGGATTCTTACAAGCAGGTTGCTGAACAGGCCAAAGCCCACTCTGCTGAAACCTAGGGTTGAGAGGTTGCTACGTGCCCAGTTCTCTCCTCCCAGAATCCTTAACTCAATCATTGTGTGGTCCCTAAAATTAAGACTTCCCTAACTTTCACACTCCAAACCAATTTTTCCTCGTTTATAAGTATCAGGTCCAGCAAAGAACTTCCTCTCTATGATTCTTCAAGTCACCTTTATCAGGGAGTTATTAATGCGCTCCAGAAACCTCCTGGCTTGCTTGTCCCCTACTCTGTTGCTCTTTCAGCAAATATTGGAGTGAATTATATTAGCTGAGGCTGCTGTATTACCCAGAAAGCAGTTCTAGGGGAACTCCAGGTCATTGCTTGTTGAAAGACTTTAGCGAATGCTCCTTAGCTCTAAAACTAATTTCCCTACTTGGCTTAAGAGAAATAAAGTTTGGTGACTTTGGCCCCCAAACAATACTTTAGTTAACGCTGAAGTTATTTGTGTAAGTCCAAAATGTTTCTAGATAAAAGTTTGTTAAGGTTGAAGGCAGTCACTCTAGATAATATCATTCAAATAACAAAGAATGTGAAAGTTCAAGAATTATTCATTTATTTTGCCAAGAGTAATGTTTATAGTGATGTAATCTGTTACAGAGATCATTTTTTAAAAAGCCTAATATTTGGAAGGAAATTAAATCCAAGCTTTGACAGTTATCTGTTCTGAAGATCAGAGCTGGGGCCACACATATTGATTCTCCATAATAACATTCCGAGTCAGTTTGCAGGCTCTCGGAGCTCTCAGTTTGGCAGCAAGAAAGCAACACATTCATCTCTGTCAGACTGATACTGTGGTCATTTCGGAGACAAAAAGGAAGATAGCGGGTTCCTTACTAAGAAAATGTGATAACAATGTACATGCGTGAAGTTATGCTTGGAAAGTTTAGTTCCGTAGTTTCATATACATTGTAATGTGTTTTAAAACCCACATGCTAATGCACCATTTAATTATATACTTTGTAGGGTACGTGTGAAAGCTGCATTGCATCACATAGCTGCATCATACAATGCTGTGCCAATATTCTTCCTCAGGGAAGGAGATGCATAAATCACTCCAGAAAATGGATTTATGAATGGGGGGAGGAAACCAGAGGAAGAATTCTTCCATGTCACAGTTCTGCGGTGCACTTCCATTCCACAAATGCCTCCAGTGGATGATTAGTCCTTGACTATTTACGTGTATGGAAGTATAACTATTGCTCAACAGACCTGAAGAGGGGAGGTCAAAAAGCAAATCCCACAACTGATTGGTGCTGAAGATACCAAAAGGGACATGTTTCCCTTTATGGCTACCATGGACCATGTTACCCAACCCATCCAGGGAACCAGTCACAGCTTCTAGTTGCACTGGCTTACGAAAATTGAGTCCTGAGCTCTGAAAGGAACCGGGGACTGGGAATATATTGGAATTTATTGGACGTAGGCTGTGAATATAAGGCAACTAGATTTTTTCCTCTCCCAGGCCTAATCCCTAAAGAAAATTTCATCTTGTATCTGCACATTGTAATAGCTCTCAGTTCTGCTGGTATATCAGAATCTCTGAGCACAGTGACCCAAACACTTCCAGGCCCCAACTCTGGCAGTGTTCAAGGCCAGGCTGGATGAGGCTTTGAGCAACCTGGTCTAGCAGAGGGTGTCTCTGCCCATGGAAGGGGGTTTGGAAATAGATGATCTTTGAGGGCCCTTCCAACCCAAGCCATTCTATGAATCTAAAAGCTGTGTAAACCTGCCCCACTCAGTATCTCACTGTAGCAGATGTTGTTCTCAGAACTTCTGGAGCATGGACTCAGCCCAGTTAGCACTGGAATACTTTGTCAAGCCAGGCCAGGCCTTCCCTGGGTACCTACCTATCTTCAGGAGTGTGAAATGAGTCAGCACTGTCCCATCCCAAAGCTGTACCAGTTATTCTCTGCTCAGAAGTATATAGCTCCTCTGAACCTCACTGCTCAGGGTCCTCCCCGTTACTGCTCTTCATGACATCTGTGTTGTGAAATATGCCATGGAGTCAAAATGCAGCTGTGAAAAAACACACTTCAGTCTCTGACCACACCATCTCTCCTCGGATAACCCCTCTTTTTCCTCAACTCTCCTCTACCTGATATCCTTCATACTGATCTCTACTGCAGCCTGTGCCTAGAATAATGGCAGGAAAAACTTTCCCCTTGTACAAAACGTCTCGATGTCTCATTTGGTTGTTTAGAACATTTATAAAGCCACCTTCTTATTTTTCTTTACTTAAAGAAGCCTCTGTGTCTTTCTGTATGTGACTCAAGACCGCTGACCTTTCTTACAGCCAGTCACCTATCACACAGACTGAATTTGTGCTGACTGGTGCCCCAGAAAGCAAATAAGGATAACCTGAAGGTATTCAGTGAGCTGAAATTAAGATTCAGCTCTTAAACATAAATAAACTACAGTGAAGTTTAGAAAGGGAGATGTAGGCTTCTTTAAGTAAGAACAAAATGCCCTCGAGCAACAAAACGAAACAGAGTCAAGGAAACACAAGCAGAACAGAATCATTCACACATGAGAGACATTGTGAACTGTGCAGTAAAAGGTGCTTATTGTGCACAGGAGCATCCAATTACATGGGCATCAGTGGGCTTGGCTTACCCCACTGTGCTGTCATCCTTGGTCACAGCGAACTTAAGTGACAGTAAACGTATAGGGAAATCCCAGGCTGCTCTGACACAGAAAGATGGCACACAAAGGAGGGACTCGCATCATGAAGAGTGGTTACCCAGTAAGTTTTCTGGCCTTTGCATAGAAGTACAACTTCTGCTGGCAATGATCTTGATTGGGCTCTTGGTTTTGACAGTCAGTAAACAAAACGGGAAATCTAATACTGTTTCTTCGAGAGTTAAACTCCTTAAAATCTCTCTGGTTTACCAAGCCAGCTTTGAAAATGTCCATGTGAGTTTAAGCTTGCACTGTGTACAATCTGTCTCAAGTTCCATGTTTGTTATGGTGAGTGACATCTTTTTTGGAAAAGATAAACAAGGATCTGTTACCTCCTATTACTCTTTGCCTTCATCTGGTGGTTCACCCACCATCCACAGTTTCAATCTCCTATTACAAATCCCTCTGCCATAGCACTGAGTTTTCCGGCCCGTTTTCTCTGTTGGCCTTAGATGTTTTGCTCTTTCATCCAAAAGGGAGTTGTTTCCCGTAAGCAAGAGTTGGGGTCTATTTCCAAAACACACATCTGCTGCTTTTCCTCATGATGTTTAGCCATTCTGCAGGAAGTCTTTTGGTAACATGATCTCTCTATTTTCCAAATTAATTTTCTCCTTTAAATCTGGCCCATTCATGACTAAAGAAAACAGCATCTCTCTTCACATTTACTTCCCAGCCTACTGTATGTCTCTTCTAACTGTCTCTTTTCCTCCAGAAAATCTTTATGAACCTTTGTGCCTGGCCTCATCATCTTTCTCTCCAGTATGCTTTCTTTTCCTGATGCCTTGTAGATCAAGAGGCACCTTTTAATAATCCATAACTCCAACTCTGACCTCTTCCTTCTCCCCCCCTCAGCTTTCAACTTGACACAACTTTTATGTGCTTGAGTTTGCAAATAAAGTTCAAAAAGCAACCTGGCTACACTCTAGAAATAATTTACATTAAATCACCATAAGGTTCATAAGTAATTGACTCTGAAGAAATTCAGTGTTTAAACTACAGCTTACTCTCGATCTGTGATGATATCTCATGTACAATCTTACAGGAGTTCATCATGCATCCAACTCTACAAAACTATTTTACTAGCACCTTGTACGCTACTGTAACATCCATCATCTTAGCTGATGCCAACCAGAGATGGAGAAAAAGGGAAGCTTTTTGGAATTCAAAAGAACCCTGAAAAGTTGGGAGGGAGAGTCTGAACTAAGACAAAATTTCATAATGACACATTCCAAAAGGTACAGTCAGGGAGGTCAGAGCAAATAAAACAGAGTAAAATGGGAAAATAAAATGAGTGAGCAGTACTGCAGAAAATATCTGGGGTTATAGTGGTTCACAGGCTATGAAATGCCACTTTCAAAAAATGGAAAAACCTCATTCTGGGGTATGTTATCAGAAGTGTTGTATGCAAGACAAGGGAGGTAATTATTCTGCTCTACTTGTTACTAGTGAGAGCTTGGTTCCTGCTTTGGGCACAGCAGTTAAAGAAGCATGGATATAGAAACTACCCAAGAGAAAGCAAGAAAAACGAGGTGTTTCAAAAACCATAGTCTTTAAAGATGAAACTGTTTAGATAATATAAAAAGGAGGTTGAGGGAAGGGGAGGAGAGTCTTCCAATTTACCATAGGTAAAACAAAGACTGTGATCAATTGTTCTCAGTGTCCTCGGGAGGAGGGCAAGAAGTAATCTGCTTAATTTGCAGCAAAGAGGATTTAGGTTACACAGCAGAAAAAAAAAATTTGCTACTATAAGCTCTGGAACAGGCTATCTGGAGAGGTAGTAGGATCCCTTCAGTAAAAAGTTTTAAGAACAATTTTGTCTGGTGTATCAGGGATAGGAGCTGCATGTATTTAATGTTTCAAGAGAGATGGAAGATCATCTGATCATCTCTTGTATCTTTGATGTGATTTTACAACTGCATCTACATATATTTTATCTGTAATGATACTGGGCCAGGCTGTGTATCTGAGCTCACACTGATGAGCATCTTGATTGCAGAATCAGCAGAAATTCTGGAGAGGCTTTCTAAAGAGTTTGGTAAATGATGTCACTAAGTGTGTTCCAGCCATCTTTGATATAATTGGCTATTAACACACATGCTGACAAGGATCATTAGCACTATTTGATGATTGTTTCATTACAAATCAAAAAAGACAGTGAAAGGAAATAATTTCAGGGCAGATTCTGCTAGAGCAGTCTATGACTTTGCCGACTGGCTGCTACAGTATTTTTGACACCGGGCTTTAATTTCCAAAAGTCGTGTGTGAAATAATAGCCACATAGAGTACATCATACCTATACTTTGAAGTACCGTTGCTTTCACATTTGCGAATTTCAACCTATTGTTTATCCATAAAGCTTCTGCGTCTTGTTTACCTTGGAAATCCTCTTTCTCCCCACATGACACTAAGTGAATTATTAGTTACTGAGCTGCTTTGACACATAACAACCTTTGCAAATGGGAGGAAACCGTTAGCCTGGTATTTTCTTTTGGTGACCTGCACACTGAATTCACCTCCTTCCTAGCTATGACAAGATGTAATGACAATCTCTTGACATGTGATGTGGGTACTGGCGTTTATTACAGCGACCTTAGGAGCTTTCAACTTTTCATAGGACAAGGAATTTTGTAGATGTTTAAGGACACTAAGTTTGCTGGATTTTTAACTTTCAAAAAAATTATAGAAATGTCTGGCGGTCCAAGGCAAATGCTTTAAGTAAATTACATTTAAACAAGCAGATAAATAATCTGCTTATTTTGAGCCGTGATAATGGCTTTACCATCTTTAATTTTGAGAATCTTTCACTTGCCCATTTTTGGGACTTTCATTTTGTGATGCCAGTAGCAAGTAGGGTTGTTAGAATTTGAAAAATATATTATGTGCCTTTTTTGCCCAAGAATTAACAACTGTTTAAACAAATCCTTTCAAAACAACAGTTCTCACTTCCATGCATTGCAGGTCTCTTTCTTTAACAAGCAACCAGTGATGCACACAGCAAGGTGAGAGAACTGTACTACCAACTAACATGTGATCTTGCAACCACAAGTCAAATTTGGGAGATAGTGGGCAAGAAATAACGTCTGCCAAATGTTATTAAAACAGGATAGAGATGCAAGCAAACATTGTCAATGAAGATTTATTTTGATAGCTACCTATGATAAGATAGGATTTGGGGTTTCTCTTGACAGATCTAAGAATTACAAAGACAAGCAGTCTGAACAGAAGCTGTATAAGACATCCCAGAACAGGATGGCCCAAACATAAGCCAGCTCAATTGCTGTAGTAATTAATGACTGACGAGCTCAGAAGTTTATATATTGAACCCCGTAGTTTTAAGCTTCTGAAAAGAAGTTTGTGGCATCAGGTGCTCTCAAAAAAATTCAGATACCTAGTAGGAGCAAAGTAAATCAAAATGCCTTTTCCTTACCACTGCAGAAAAACAAAACAAAACCCAACCAACCAAAACCCTGATAGCACATGGACCAGCAAGCGCAAGCTGGTTTTAAACAGTTTTGGGAGTGTCTGTGCAGTGTTCTGGGTTTAGATAGGAAAAGATTCCTTCTAAATACTGGACTAGCCAGTTAATCAACTGCCAGTCCCTTTACTATGTCAGGGAACAATGACTTAGTTCCAACCCAAAAGTTTTCAGCTTTCACCAAATATTTGAAATTATTAATTCAGAGAAAAAACAGCTGCAGCTCAGGAATAACAATGGGACAGGTTGGGATGTGTGTTCTTTACTCTTTTCCATAGCAACAGCACTGAGTTCCACTGTATTTGTACAATAGGACCAGAGGTCTGCAGAGGCCACAAAGGATCTACCTCACGAGTCTTGGGAAAGGCAGGCTGATACGTTAGGCCCCGGCAGCTGGAACTGTTCAGAGAATCCAAAGGCATGCTAGTAGCTCTGTAACAGGAGAAAAGAAGGGGGCAAAAAATGTTCTGACAGTATTTGTAGCCTTTCATTAGCTGTACCTTCATCTGATGTTTACCTTAATTTAGTTTTTGAGCCAGAGAAGGCATATTGCATCATGTTCACAAGTTATACAGCAGGTCAAGGAGATCTGATGGGACTGGAATATATGCAAAAGGAGTGTAACTTTTTTTTTGTTGAGTCAGCAATGCACAGCTGGTGTAAACCACTTGTGTTTACTCCATGCCTTTAATCTGTCTGCAGTCTGTAAAAGAATACATCCCTAGAGTCTTTCCTAGTCCTTGAATTCTAGCAGCTGTCACTTTAAATTTATTTCTTTCCTTGTCTGGAAGCTATTTTAGTGCAAATGCAAGCACATGTGCTCTGAGCAAGGCCCCTAAGAGCAGCCACCATGACAGGTACGCTCCTACATATGTGTATTATCTTCTTTCAACAGGCTAGAAACTAGTGGCAAATATTTTTCCCTTTGATATATTTTTTTCTTAATCCATGGTCTGTTGCAGTGTTCCTGTTCCCCCACTGCTTCCCAAATCATCCCCCTATGGCATAAAGCATTGGCCACGGCAGCTTAATAGAGTTTAAGTGGTACTGGGCTTCCAGCAGCCAAAAGATCCTGGGGAAGAAGTAGCACAAGGACCTGTGGTAGGAGTCAGACCTGTTACAGGTCTCTTCCATGGCAGGCTTTCCATCTGCACCTCTTGAGTTCCAGCCTGTTAGGTTAGCAATTGCTCTTCAAACATGAGAAAAGGAAATCTTTTGGATTTAGAAGTCACACTGCCTCATGTCTGGCTTTCTCATTGCTTCCTGAATGCGTTGTAGTTTTCTGCCTCCCCTTATAACGCAGATAGTTACCCCTACAATCACTTCTCCAGCACAGGCTCTTTCTCTGCCTGTTGGTCCTATATTAGCAGTTAGCGACCCCTAGTAGAGCCTGAATTTCTTTCCATTACTCACCCTCTCCCTTTACCCAGTATGCGCTGGCAGCCCAGAAAGCCAACCTTGTCCTGGGCTGCATCAAAACCAGTGTGGCCAGCAGGCTGAGGGAAGGGATTCTGCCCCTCTGCTCCGCTCTTGCTAGGCTCCATCAGGAGTCCTGCATCCAGCTCTGGGGTCCCTGGTATAGGAAAGACATGGAGCTGCTGGAGCAAGTCCAGAGGAGGCCATGGAGATGATCCAAGGGCGGGAGCCCACCTGCTACAAGGACAGGCTGAGGGAGTTTGGCTTGTTCAGCCTGAAGAAGAGAAGGCTCCAGGGAGACCTAATTGCAGCCTACCAGTACCTAAAGGGGGCCCATAGAAGAGCTGAAGAGGGGTTGGTTACCAGGGAGTGTAGTGATAGGACAAGGGGGAATGGGTTTAAACTAAAAGTGGGGAGATTTAGATGAGATATTAGGAAGAAATCCTTCCCTGGGAGGGTGCTGAGGCCCTGGTACAGGGTGCCCCGAGAAGCTGTGGCTGCCCCTGGATCCCCGGCAGTGTTCAAGGCCAGGCTGGATGAGGCTTTCGGTAACCNGAGGGTGCTGAGGCCCTGGCACAGGGTGCCGCGAGAAGCTGTGGCTGCCCCTGGATCCCTGGCAGTGTCCAAGGCCAGGCTGGATGAGGTTTTCGGTAACCTGGGCTAGTGGGGCGTGTCCCTGCCCATGGCAGAGGGATTGGAACTAGATGACCTTTGAGGTCCCTTCCAACCCAAACCTTTCTGTGATTCTATCAATTGCTTTGCCATCATACCTGGCTCCCCAGAATAATAACCTATTAACCTTTTCATCAACATAGAAACCTGCAATCCTTCTACACTCAAAAAAATACTCTGATGGGATCTAAACGGGAGGGCATGGAGGAGTGGGAAAAGGCTTAAGGAGGAGGGAGACTGGAAACACTAATTTAAGCAGGGGAAAAAAATAATTGCATAACACATTTACACTGGATTATAACTAATCATTATCTACGTGACCCCAAAAACTGGATTGCTTGGAGATTAAGAATAGCAAACAAGTAATCTTGCTGGTTTTTCTTACTCTGTCTAAAATAAGATTTTAGTAGCTTCCCTGTGACGAGACAGAAGAGGAACTTCTGGCTAGACAAGCTTCCAGGCCCAGACATCTCTAATAGCCAAAGGGGGAGATTCCCCTGCCAAAATGGAGATGTTTGTGGTGCAGACTGTCACCTTGGAGCTCATTGTCTGGGATCTCTTTACAAAGAGACAGAAATAGGCCTTTCAAGGGTCACCTCATCTCACTCGAAGATAGGACAAATGACTAGAATTTCAGAAGAGTTTATTTCCCTCCACTGAATATGAAAGGAGACTTGAAGATTAGATCAGATGCAGGTATCTATGCTGCACACTTCTCTGATTAGGTCAGATGAGTCCCACTACTAGGTTTTCTAAACCTTGCCCGCACATTTCCCATTTGCCCTACGTAACATGAATTATATAAATACTAGATGTAGTTTTAAATATCTAATATTTGATTCCTTTACTATTGAGAATAAAACTCCTTAGCAGACCCCTCACCACGGTGCAACTGACTACAACTGTACTAATTTGGGAAGTAGAGACTGCTGTGATGGGAGCATTTAGGATAAACAAGGGTAACTTTAAACTCTAAAATCAACCCCACTTTATTTGCCCGATTTTAATGATAAACATAGCTAATGTTTGTTGCTACTTATTATTAATAATCACCACCACATATTAAATGATGCTATTTTAACATTTTTATTCTAAAGGAGCTGTAAGTGTACAATACCATGGAGAAGGTGCTGTATAGTCAGGGTCAAGGGCTCCTGTCCACGATGATCTCAATCCATGAGGGGAAGGTGGCTGGTTATAAGAAAGAAGCAGCTGGAATTGAAGGGGGAATTTCTTTATTTGCAGCCCCTGAATTCAATTCTTTCTCCTTTCTCTGTAAGTGTTTCAGTCTCTAGACAGTTCTTAGCCACTCACTCTTGTGCTGCACCACACAGGGGCAGTTTGCTTCCCCAGGCTGCTACATCTCTCCTGGCCTGTTGATTGGGGCTGTTTTGTTTTGTGCTGGGATATTTATTTTGGGGGGTGGGGAGGTGGGGGTTCTGTTGGTTTTGTTTTTTTTTTAATCTCTTAATAAACTGCTGCTGTTGCTGCCCCGCTTGTTGGCACCCTAAAGCAAAAAGAGTTTTTCCCAGCTCTCTAGGATGTGCCTTTTTAAACACAAGTGGCTAATCACTGCTGACAAACTCATCCCTCACTTATGCTTCTGGGGGCTCTGTTTCACCAAGTGCCCATATTTTCAAGGCCTTCACTGCTATCCTATATTTAAATTGTGTATATAGCTAAAGACACTAGTTTAAGCTCCAGTTCACACAAAGCCCTTGTAACAAGCTGCTAATAAGCCTAACAGGCAGGGACTGGAGTCTGGCACAGTTGGTATAAAGCCTGAGACCTGTTCCTAGCAGTGGCCATACTACTTTTATTAGAACATGAGGTACAAAAATGCTTAAACTCTGTTTGATAGTTCTGCAATATGAGTGTGCTCATGTTTGAATTAAAAACGACGCTGATATTAATCATATCCTGCTTACTGAGCTAGAATTTCCAGGGCTGCAACAGGCCTCTGATTTGGCTACAGTCACCTTCAAGCCCCAGAATTTTTGAAAGCTTCATCTTCCCTAGAAAGATCTATCAGTCTCAAGTGCCTTTTCCAAAAATATGAGTACTCATTACATTAATGAAGAAACAGTAGCCAGTTTACATGACTTCATCTTTCAAACTGCTCCCTGTGAATTAGTGCTTTACCCTGTTTGTTTTTCAGTGAGACTTGTGTGTTTGCTTTTTTTATATGCATAAAAACTTCAGGAGTTATTTAAAAAACCTAGTACAGAAGAGTCTAACCTGAGAACAACGAACTATGAATATAGCAGTTTTCAACAGCATAGTTTCACAACTATGATTTAGAATAAGATTATTTAGAACAATTTGCAACAGTGGGGACTAAGCAAGCAAGCATAACATTTCACATATTTGAAAACAAGGGATTTTCTTTTAGAATGAATATTCAGATATAACCAAGATTTCTTACCTGGTATTGATCAGAGAAAAGACCTCCAAAGGCAGCATTCAGATTCCAGACCACTGTCCAGCTAGTAAGGTCCCATCTTAGAAAGGCCTTTCTAAAATTTTTCACAGTGAGAGAAAGTACCTGATTTCTTGAATGAAATAACTCCTGCATAATGAGGACCATAACCAACACCAAATACTACAAACATTTTTCTGCAGTACGGAGCTGGTGCTCTGTTGGTAACTCTTTCCTGATTCTAATGCAAGACTGAATTATCTACTTCATCTTGTCACTTCACATAATTCCTCGGCACTTCTACGATGCAGTCTTTTAAAATGCACTTTCTTAAATTCAGTACTTTTGATCATTGTCTTGGAAATGAATGCCATTTTTTTTTAAAAAACATCAAAACTATCTGGAAAACCTTGCCCTGTGTGTCTCTCTTCCCTTTTTGGTGTCTTTGGTAAATTTGTTTGAGCATTGGGAATCTCAGTCAGAATTTTATCAACTTCTTGAGATACTTCTTGCATGACTTCAGCCAATTTAGTAGGTTACTCGATCTGAAGCAATCCTACACACACGCGCGCACCTTCCTCTCTGAAAAGGGAAAAGAAAAAGTACTTTAATCCTTTAAAAGAGAAGAATGAGATTCTCCAAGTGATAATTCACTTCTAAAAGCACTCAGCAGAGTTGCCCTCCAGGAATGCTGACCTTCTTTGTTGACTGTAGAGGCAGACCTCAAGCAGCTTTGAATAAACTTGTGGCACTGAATAAACAAAAAAGTAGCTTCGAATAACTATTCCCCTTCAAGGTGGCTAAAATTGGAGAGAAGAAATCCAGACTGTCACCAAATGATACTTTTAACTTCAAATGATACTTTTAGCATCAAATGATACTTTTTAACTGTCGGAACTACCAGATTTTTTTTAACTGCTTAGCATGCCTACCTAATACGTAGTCTCTCTTTGAGGCAGAGGTACTACCAGATTTTGAAGCAACAATCAGTTTGGGATTACACAGAAACAAAATTCTCCCTTCTTTTTCGAAAGAAAAATTGCCTGTGAAAAGTACAGGCAGCTTGGTGGCTTTACTGTTGGAACTGAAGTTTCTCTCCTTTCCTCTTTCACCTCAGATTCTGTTATACCCTTTAAGGGGGGGAACAAGCAATTCAGTGTCTTTTGTAGGCTGAATCAAACCAGATGTTTCTTAGCCTGAAACATTTGAACTTATTGGTAACAATTCAAAGCACATAACGCGTTGTTTTCTCTGCAATATTGTTACCATAGTTAAGGAGAATAAGCAAAATTAAACAATTTTCTTCTAAGATTCTTTAATTTTAGGTGAAAGCACTTTCTTCTTTTATTTTATTTTTCCTACACAAAACACAGACTTCAAATGCAAAAATACTTCTTCCTTGTTGCAGTAAAGAGCTGCTACTTGCCAAACAAAAGGCCAGAGCAAAGGCAGAGATACAACCCCAGCTTGCTCATTGTGTCACAGCATAAAATGACACAGGGATGGGCCTGTTTAGGCCTGAGATGGTACAGTCTGAGAGCGGCTGATGCTCGGGAGACTGATTCAGTCCAAACCCTTCCTGAAATCACACCCTTCTGTGACACTGTCAGTCCAGAATGATAACTAGATGGTTCAATATCACAGGATAAATTTTATTTGCTTTCCCTCCCTTCCAAACAGTCATTTCAGAACACAAATGACTACAAGCACTTGTGTTTTGTAAGAGGAACAAACAAATTAATGTAGCTCATTTGTTTACCAGAGAAAGGGGAGACGAGGAAGGAAGATATTTAAACACCTTCCTAGTATTTAATAACTCTCCCACCCCAACACTTCACAATAAATTAGTAGTTCAGCCTTGTAGCACAGCTTATGTGCACACAGATATAGTCAAAGGCTCCACAGCTGACAGCACACATCAAATCTAACAGAAAAAAATCATCACTGGGCAAAAGTGAGCTGAAAAGAAGAAAGAGCAGAAAGAACAGAAAAGGAAAGCTCTCCTAGCAACCAAAGGAACATCTCCAATATGGCAAGAAAACCCCAAATACTTTTCCAACACTCACAATATAGTTCCATCGAACCCCACTCAGTCTCCCCATCACCACTGTTGAGGCTCAGAGTGTTGATTGGGGCAGGCTTTGATCAGGTGCAGATATTGCACCACTAATTGCCCATTAGGCTTTGTGCTGCCTATCATTGGGTGATGTTTATCAGTCGTTTAAATGACCGCTGCCTCCTATTGTTATCTACTGAGCAATGTGGTCCCTAGCCATTTTAGATTAAAGCTACAAAGTTAGATGTGGAAAAGGAAAGCAAATTAACCCATTAGTGTCCCACCACAAATCCAACATATCAGATCTGACAGGTTTTTACAGTGGGCTAGTGCAAGGCCTGGGGGGTTAGAGGACTTTGGGTGCAGAGGTGGAAGCACTGTCCCAGAGCCTGGTGGAGACTGCAGGGGTAGAAAGGAAAGGCTTCAGAATTGCAATTATCAGGAAGTTCACATTGCAGAGGTGAAAGCACTCTGCTGTTTTTGCTATCCTTGCCTGTTTTGGAGGATATCGATATTTGAAGTTCAACCTCCCACTAGTAGAACTACAAATAGGTATTTTGTGGCTGGAGACAGTCTTTCACATCAGACGATGTCTTACCTGTGCACTCATTTTTTAAAACTTTTAATTGCTAGAAGTTATTCTTCATAAGCTTGAAAAATTATTCTCCCAGGATTCAAAAATCAAACAAAGGAAGTTCAAATTAATAACCAAAAATATTGCTATACTACACAGAAATAAAAACATTTGAGCTATAAGGCACTTAAGACATGAAACTTCCAAACAGTATTCAGCAGGTGTTTTCTCCTCTCTTTTTGTGACCAAATTATTCTTTTACATTTTTGTTAAAAGCATTTT
Source organism: Psophia crepitans (assembly GCA_013399095.1). NCBI lineage: Eukaryota > Metazoa > Chordata > Aves > Gruiformes > Psophiidae > Psophia > Psophia crepitans. The sequence goes on along the minus strand of VWZZ01001009.1, from coordinate 88,652 downwards.
TTCCACTTTCTCTATCCTCAGGGTTTTGGCACGCAATAACCTTCTTTCCCAGTCTGAAATATATTAAGCTGTGCATTAAAAGAAGCTCAGCTGCCCATTAAATGCCAAAATCTTTTGTAAAATAACATATTATCTCTTAAAAAATTACATAAGGCAAAGGGCATTAGATAAAGCATTAAAGGATTGAATGTTAAAGTTAAAAAATGAAGAAACTAGGTTAGTAAAATACATAAGATTTCTAACCTGAATCAAAACAATAAGCCCAGCTGAGAAATTCTTTTCCTTCCAATGGTATTTGATTTCCAAACCAACTGTTTTGGGGAGAGGAAAAAAAAATTATATAAAATGTGTATAAAATTGTATTTCATTTTTCAGGTTGGGATCTCCCACACAATAAACCCTGGCAGTGTATGTTTAGTGGGACTATCCGATATTTTCCAACAGTTCTGGACTTCTAAAGCAGGCAACTACCTAGAATTAGTCAGTTTTGGACCATTTCTCTAACAGCAGAATGGCAGTGCAGCTGCTCATGCACTTGTTTCTTTGTAGGACCTGGTGTGATCATTGCCTACAGCAGAAATGTACAAAGTACAGATGCTTTGTTATTAACATTGCTCAGGTGGAAAAGAAATAGGGCCTGTTAAACATCAACTAATTCCACCTCTCCCTGCTGTGGAAAGGGACACCTTCCACTAGACCAGGTTGCCCAAAGCTTCACCCAACCTGCCCTTCCAGGCATGGGGCATCTCCAGCCTCTTTGGGCAGTTGGTTTGTGTGTCTGACTACTGTCACAGTCAAGATTTTTTGCCTTATATTTAGTCTAAATCTACCTTCTTTCAGTTTAAAAGCAATCCCCCTTATCTTATCACTCCCTGCCCTTGTAAACAGCCCCTCTCCAGCCTTCTTGTAAGCCTATTTAGGTACTGGAAGGTGCTATAAGGTCTCCCTGGAGCCTTTTCTTCTCCAGGCTGAACAATCGCAACTCTCTCAACCTGTGTCCGTAGCAGAGGTGCTCCAGCCCTCGGATTGTTTTCATGGCCTCCTCTGGGCTTGCTCTAATAGGTCCATGTCTGCCTTGTACTGGGACCCCTGAGCTGGATGCAGGACTGCAGCGGGGGGGTCTCACCAGAGAGGAGTCAAGGGACAGAATCCCCTCCCTTGACCTGCTGGTCACACTGCTGGGGATGCAGCCCAGAACATGGCTGGCTTTCTGGGTTGCAAACACACATTGCTGGCTCACGCTGAGCTTTTAATCAACCTACACCCCTGAGTTCTTCTCCTCAGGGCTTCTCTCAATCTGTATTGTCCTGGTTTTGGTACGGATAGAGCTGACTTTCTTTCCAGCAGCTGATATAGTGTTGTGTTGGATTTAGGATGAGAATAACATTGATAACACACAAATGTTTTTAGTTGTTGCTAAGCAGCCAACATCCTGTCCTGCCAACAAGAAGGCTGGGGGTGCCCAAGAAGCTGGACCCAAGACAACTGACCCAAACTGGCCAAAGGGGTATTCCATACCATGTGATGTCATGCTCGGTACATAACTAGGGGGGTTCGGCCAGGAGGCAGGTCAGCTTGGAGTCTTGCAGAGCATTGACTTTGGGTGGTGAGAATCATAGAATAATAGAATCATAGAATGATTTGGGTTGGAAGGGACCAGAAGGGACCCCCCCTGCCACGGGCAGGGACACCCAACACTAGAACAGATTGCCCAAAGCCCCATCCAACCTGGCCTTGAATGCTTCCAGGGATGGGGCCTCCACAACTTCTCTGGGCAACCTGTTCCAGTGTCTCACCACCCTCACAGTAAAGAATTTCTTCCTAATAGCCAATCTAAATCCCTCCTCTTTTAGTTTAGACCCATTGCCCCTTGTCCTATCACTAAACTTCCTAAGAAACAGCCCCTCTCTGCTTTCCTGTAGGTCCCCTTTATGTACTGGAAGGCCATGATTAGGTCTCTCTGGAGCCTTCTCTTCTCCAGTCTGAACAATTTTTTTTCTATTTTCTTTGTGTTGGTGTCGTTGTTGTCGTTGTTATTATTATTATTATTGTTTTCCTTTTCTGTCCTATGAAATAGTCTTTATCTCAACCCACACATTTTTTTTCCTTTCACATTTTCAATGCTCTCCCCCATCCCATTGGGAGTAGAAGAGCGAGTGAATGGCTGTGTGGTTGTTTTAGCTGCCTGATGGGTTAAACGACGATACATATTCATAGTGAGTCACGATGATCTTAGCAGGATAAAAAACAAAAAAAAAAAAGCACAGTGATATGATCCCAGTGACCTTGCTGGACATATTTGAGGAAGAAGTCCATCTATGTGACTGTAGCAGAAAATGTCTTGTACTGACTGATAAAAGCAGTGTATGTAATAATGCACTGTTTTCAAAACATGTCAGCGAAGGCAAACTCGCCCCCAGCTTTTCTTGTGGTATGTTGCATTTCATTACTGTTAAAAGCTAGAGGCTGATGAAAGACCTTGTGCCATTTGCCCACTGAATGATCAAAATCCCTATTTTATTTCTGTGGTTTCCTGCTTGTCCTTGTCATACAGAAGACGATCTTGACAGCGTGTCTACATTTTGAAGGGGTTGTCCTAAGTTATCAGCCAACCAGAGAAATGTGAACTGCCACATCTCAGAGTTGAAAATGGTGAAAAGAAACATTCATAGTTGAAAAATCAGTGTCTTAACTCTTTTGTTTCTCTTCACATTTACAGAAAAGCTCCCTTTTCTACAACTTACTCCCACTTCTTTTCATGTGTCGAAAGCTCCAGTTATTTTTTAATAATTTTTAACACTTTCTATGAGACTATTTTCTGAGAATAGGGCAATCAGGGCTCTTGAGAAAAAAAGGAAAAGTGTGTCACGACAGTAATTTAATATTAAAGTGACCAGTTCAGAAGAATTGCTCTGATTATGTGAGCGATCGCAAATGAAACCACTGCAAAATTTCTAGTCTTTTGCACCAGGGACCGAGCAATGAGACACTTAAAAGTAGGATTTAGGACTCAGTTTGCAGCAGCACGGACATGGTTTTGACAATTAGATTTGTGACTTTCCCCAACCTCTGCTGAACTGCGTTTGGCAAAGGCATTATACTGAATATCATGCTTCACTGTGGCCTGATGAAACGTTTCGTTAGAATCCTAGCTTCAGTACCCCCTGCTGTCAACATAATGGTAACTATTTCTGAGATAAGAAATAAGCCCTGAGAAGCTGTGAGAGAACTTCATTCTACAGAGCCTTGAAGGGGATGAAAAACTGCTAGATAAATATCTGCCAAAAATGACTGTAAGAAATGAGAACATTTCTAGACAGGTTTCACTGGCTATTGTTATTTTATTAAAGTATTGGCCCAGAAGCTTCACCTGAAATGGTTGTTCTGCTATGTTAAATATAAAATAAACCTCTGCTGTTTATGACAACCAAACAGATAAAATGTTGGACGAGGCCAACTGTATGAGGTTTAACAAGGCCAAGTGCCGGGTCCTGCACTTTGG
>VWZZ01001009.1:59786-84961 GCA_013399095.1 Psophia crepitans | reverse complement strand
TCACTCTCTACAACTACCTGAAAGGAGGTTGTAGTGAGGAGGGTGTTGGTCTCTTCTCCCAAGTAACAAGTGACAGAATGAGAGGGAATGGCCTCAAGTTGCGTCAGGTGAGGTTTAGGTTCGATACTAGGAAAAACTTCTTCACAGAAAGAGTAGTGAGGTGTTGGAACAGACTGCCCAGAGAGATGGTTGAATCGCTATCCCTGGAGACTTTCAAAAAACCTGTGTGGCACTCCAGGACATGACCTAGTAGGCATGGTGATGTTAGGTTGACGGTTGAACTTGATGATCTCGGAGGTCCTTTCCAACCTTAGTGATTCTATGATTTTATTATTCTAAATGGCACAAGTCAGCATCTGTTTTCATGTGTTTACATTTTTGCATGTGTAAGTGTACCTGGAGCTGATTGCAGGTGAAGCTGATTGCAGTGAAGACAGGTGTCTTCACTCAAGAACAATGCAAGAACTGGCTCAGGTCCCTTCAGTGACTGATTATTTCAACACCTCCTGGAAGTCTGGAGATTAACCAGTGAAAGAGGCCAAATGGAAAGAGTTAGAAAATTACAGGGCAAAGAACCTGATATGTGTGCCAGGAAAAATTAAGAAAAGACTTGTATGGCATGCAAACAGTAAAGTTTACAGTTTTATGAAAAATGGGTCTTGTCAAATAAAGGCCATACAAATTTTTAATGGATCATTGGCTTGATTGATAGAGAAGACTGTGCTAACAACAAACTGAGCAATTTCAATGCCTTAGTTTTACACAGCAGTGATCACATATAATAAAGCCGTAAACTGGCTACTAAATAGTCTTGCAACATAGAGAATGCAGCAAGTAAATGTAAATCTTTCTCTGAGATCTTCTGTGCATCTCCAGGCGATTTCTTCTTCACCAAATGCTGCTAAATTAATGATGTAGGAGAAGATATAAAATTACTTAAGGAAAAACATGCAGATAGCACATACTATTAGAACAGACAATGAGACGCTTAGGTCAGTTATACAGACGAATCTGAACTGGTTTGGAAGGTGGAGAGCAGCTCCACATACTTTATGAAGAGACACATATACTTTACCACATCCAAAGGCATTATCTTATATGATCAAGAATGTAGGTCATGTGTCTGACTAGAGGAATCATATTCGTAATGGCCATGTATTGAAAAGGGCTTTGGACTAGTCAGCAAACCAGTTTCGTTGGGAGTTTGTGCTCTGTACGTCAGCCATGGTTGTCCCTGGATGTATAAGTGCTGACCACGCATACCAGGCAAGGACTGGGACACAGGTAGATGAAGGGTGGGGATGTTTGTTGCCTTGCTCTGTGTCAGCTCTTGTTCACTCAACTTTACAAATGGCTAAAAACCTGTGAGTTGCCAAGAAGGAAGGTGCATGGCATTTCAAAATATTTTAAACAGTTTTCTGGAACAGAGCTTGGGGAAGGTGGGTAGGCAGGAGAGCAGAAGACAAGCAGGCATGATAGACTTAGACAGGGAGTGTGTGGACATTTTGAAGGTGTGTCAGGATATGGGCATAAATCCAGTCTTGCTAAACTTGCACAGTTCTGCATTTTAAAACAAGTTTTTTTGAGGAAAGTAGGGGAGCTGGACTAGGGCGGGGGAAGGTGCTGCATGGTTTTCACCATCAAATTCTTTTATTTGTTTTGATAGTGTACAGAAAGTGCAGAAAGATGTACTCTTCCCCATGCATTTAAAAGAGGACATAAGACTTCTGGTTAAGCTAACTTATCAGAGGAGAGGAACAACAGCCTTGACATCACCCAGCTGCACAGACATGAAGAGACCTTGAGATCTTTCAGGACGGGCTCAAGCAAATCACTATTTGCCATGTGGATGGGTGAGCATCAGGGCATCTGGCCCATTTACCACCATAATCTCATCACTGATTTGGCAGCACGTATGGATTTTGTAGTCAGTCCTATGCCTTTACACAGAGCAGGTACCAGCAGCCTAAAGCCCACTGGCATCTACAGTCACCAATATAGATATGTATGACCTTGCAGCATGAGGTCAGGAAGCACGGACAAGAGCCTCTGGGGTTGAGTTTTTAGTGCATACCTCTGCGTTGGGGAGGGACAAGTCTTAGAATAAAATAAACATTTTCCAAAGTCTACCCTGCAGGGCGTGCAGCCAACCTGTAAGTGTTCATTGCATAGTGTACCATTTGGGCTGCACGTGCTTACACCGGCAGTTTGCCTGTGACCTATTTATTATTTTATACAGCCGCGTGATTCTTGGAGACAGTGCGACAGCGAGCGCTTCACCACAAAACTCACTTGCTGTAGGGGTTTCTCTTTGTAAGTTAATCAATGCAGAACTAACTGCACCATCAACATTGATCAGGTTGTGAAGGTTTTGGCATTACAGTACTGCAATGGCTTTACTTCCAGATTGCTTTGCATTAGTCTGTGTGCATACTAATGAATGCTAGCACCTACATGGCTTGGCAGGTTTGCAGGGGGAGCCCAGCAGTGCCCAGTAAGGGCCTAAGCAAAGATACTTGATAGGAATTTTGATTTTTGTTCTTGGGTACAAACAACTGGAGCAATATAATTCACAGGTCAGCAGTTCCCGTCATCAGCCAAACAGCTTATTTGACAGCTTGGCAGATGATATGGGCTGTCCATTTGTGAAAGCTTGCTTGACCCAGGGGACCATTAACAAGATCTATAGGTGGAATAGACCCTCCCGCTGACTGCAAGTAAATGCATTTAGTGTCCTGTGTTGACCTGTCACACTTTGTGTCTGGTATCTTCTACTGCTGTGAATGAATTAACCGACATAACACTCCCACTACTTTCTGGCTGATAAATGTCACCTTGCTGGTGCTGCTGGCCAGAATATGACCCTGTGTGGCCAGCTGAGACTTCCCCTTGTATGTTTGAAGGGAACCTGAGGATAAAATAAAACTGGTTTCAACTTTTTGTGCCATTTGGTCCCTAAGAAGAGAGGGAGTACTTGTGCCTGCCACTTCTCAGTGCAGTCACCCTTTAGGGTAAGATTCAGCTTGTCATCAGGACTACATTTATACTGCAACTGCACTGAAGTAGATCAACAAGAGATTGTTACATGTGGCTTTGGAAAGATCAAGGTAGCTTTTGTGACGCTGGCAGCTTAAATTCAGTTCTACAAAGTACTTTCTGAGTTTACAGGTAGCTGGTCTAACACAGTTTGCATGCCCTTGGGGTTAGGCAGCTCCTGTTTATCGGGTAAGCACCCATCAGGAGCTCTGTGGATCCCTTTCTCAAATGTCAGTACCTAAATGTTGCATAATCCCATTTAAGGCATTGAGGACGACAAACAGAATTTCATGGTTTTAGGCTTTCCCTTACCTAACATGCACCTTAGGTCATTTCCACACTGCAAGGTAGGGAGTTGAGAGTAAGATCAGCAAAGTTAAGCCCCTTCTTTCTGTCGCCATGCAGCCCTGGAGCAAGCTGAAGCTGCCGATAGCTGGGTTCACAGCGTCTGAGAAGGGCCAGGCTGGCATAGCTGCTCTCAGCAGGGCCTGAGCCTCCTGTGCCAGCTCTAAGAATGAGGTCTTGGGTCCTCACTAACCCTAAGGCTGTTCACACTGTAGATGATGAAGAGAAAGGTAGACAATCGTCAGTAATGGCTTTGACAGCAGGGAAAAATTGGGGGTAGGAGTGGTGGTGTCTGACAAGCCTTACGTTCTAGTGTACAGAATTGATTTGATTTGTAACTGCTTATCACACCATTTCACATGTAGAGAGACTTTATGTAGGATACTTTAAACACTGATGGAAGGAAGTTCTTCAAGGTAGGAAGTGATTCATGCCTTCGTAGAAGAGGGGCTATGATTAACTGAGGGCTTAGTTAGGACATAGAAACACATCTACACACATTTTCAGTCCAGCTTCCCTCAAAATCACACATATTTTTCCCACTGAGGCTGCACTGAGTGGAATTTGAGTCCCAGAAAAGCTCAATGATTTATCTAAGAGGAAAACTATTGCAGGATTAGAAGTCTAGGATGGCTGTGATTGATGTGTTTTAAGAATTACTATGTCTTGTCAGGCTTCTTATGTTGGACCATTCCTGTAATTAATGGGCAAGGACTTTCTAATTCTCAGTGCTGCTCAAGGGGTGCCAAGACATTTAAAACTTTCATAAAATATCACCAAAGGAGCTGGAACAGGGCTGCCAGGGCCAGCTCTAATGTTATGCTATCTCAGTGCTAAGGCCTGAAATCAAGGTGTAACACCCCAGCACTGATGCAATACCTTAGGGTTAGGGACACTGCTGAGTCCATAGGGCAGCCCTTCAGGGTCTCACATTTGGTAGCGATTTGGAGAGGGACTGTTTAGAAGGGCAGGGAGTTATAGGGCAAGGGGGAATGAGTTTAAACAAAAAGAGAGGAGATTTAGATTAGATATTAGGAAGAAATTCTTTACTGTGAAGGTGCTGAAGTACTGGAACTGGTTGCTCAGAGAAGCTGTGGAGGCCACATCCCTGGAAGAGTTCAAGGCCAGGTTGGATGAGGCTTTGGGCAACCTGGTCTACTGTTGGGTGTCCCTGCCCATGGCAGGGGGGTTGGAACTAGATGATCTTTGAGGTCCCTTCCACCACAAATAATTCTATGATTCTGTATTATTCCTGCTGGCATGGCCCTCTGGTAACATGGGCTTTCAACCACCACCTAACACAAAGCCCCATAGGTGCCCAACACTGGATCTATGTGCCTTGTTGCAATAGTATGGCTGTAGGATAGCATTTCCTATCTGACAGTATACATGGGATTGTCTCTTCATGACATGTCCTACTCCCCCCACCACGGTGGAGCTCATTATGTTGAGGAACAAGTGAGTTGAGTGGTGGAAGTGACAACAGACTTATGGCTGCTCTACTTGGTATGAAGGCCAGCTAAATATCTCAAACTCTTTGTCAGGGTCCTGGTTTTAACATCTAGTTTTCAAACCTAGTATGTCTATTTTATAATATGCTCCAGACATCAGTTCTTACACGTGGATGAATTACTTGTGGTCTTTTTTCAGACACCAGTTACATAGCTCTGGGTGCTGCTGGCAGGCAAACATCTTCAATCCTTGCCAAACTGGCTTCCGAGAGGTGTTTACTTCACTACATCCCTGTCATCTTTTGATGTTAAAACCTGTGTCAGAGTGATTGCATGGAGGCAGCATGAAAGGGAATCCACGGTGCGGTGTGAGATACACTCTTCTCACTACGTGGCAGAAGCAATTCTGTGGGACTTCATGCTGAAGGATTCCTTTCATTAGTTCTTTAAGCCAGCCAAGGGCACCTGAACTACACGTATTCTAGAAGCAGGTGCATAATGTCACCATAGTAGCATCACCTTGAAAACTCACATAATTTGCATAATAGGCTTTACCTAAGCAGTATTACCACTGACAGTAGGTGTTGCAGTCTTCTGTATAATAACATAACTAGGTCCCGGATTTTTATATATATCTATATAAATGCTTGTATGCATACACACACCCCCCCTACCTGCACATGCAGAGCAATATCACTGGATCCTCTAGTGAGGGATGGAGGCCACAGAGAGAAGGAACTCAGGAGAGTAGAGAGTACAGCACCTCCATATCAAGAGAGAGGAAAATTAATTTATATGCTAGCAATACTGGTTTTCTGGTATGCTGATTTAAGCTGCACAAGGTCATTAAAATGTGATAAACATTTTATTTCATTACAGCTATTCTTTGCACTCTTGGTATGTCCAATCGTGTGAGCACTGTGCAAAGCTCAGGCATGTGTGAGCATCATACAGGTCCTAATATAAACGAATCACTATATCAAGCTCTTCATATATACAATTTGTTACTGCAGTACTCAGAGTCCTCACCTTGTCCTATACTTTCCAGAGCATATATTTACTTCATGCAGATTAAACTATGTGTGATGATATCAGAATTGTTTCCAAACAATTAAATAAGAGCAAAACTGAAGAACCTGCTCATTCTTTAGGACTCAAATGAGGATAATGACTCATCTGCTTTCTGCATACTTGTCTTAAATGGGATCCACAAAACTGCTGCTAAGGGAGAATAAGATAAGGAAGGAAGACTGCACGTGGTTTATTTTACCCAGTTGTTGACACAAGCTTGGCTACAACCTGGATTAAAGTAAGTGAGGCCAATTGTGTAAAAGAAAGGCAGTAACTGACTTTACATTTTGAGAATGTAATTACAGTTTGACAACAGATGATTTTAGAAACACAGAAAGCTCTAACTGAAGTGCTTGTGGAATGAAGTGGGCAGAATCATGGACTCATTTTGTATCTAAATATGTTACATACAGATTAGGGAGCAAATAAAGTGGGGTTTCCTAGGAGAAATGCTGTTTATTCAAACTTTGAGACTGTTAAGCCCTGGCATGGGAAGGTCTAAGTTTTTGACCAGCCAACATGAATAACATACTCTATAGAAATTGTACTGATAAGGACTGTTCTATAAAGGTAGCTTACACATATTTCTCCTGGGCAGAAATCCAATTAACCATGCAAGGGCTGTTTCCAAAAATTGAAGCAGTTGAGTGATGAGTGAAGGCAGCAGCAAAATGAAAGATGATCCTAAAAAATACCAAAGCTGGCTGCAATTAATTCCATAATGGATTTTCATATATGAAATTTGGGAAATGCATTTTGGGTTCTATGTTCTTCTCCTTATGTAAGATCACTGGAAAACTTTAATTGGATCTCTGTGATGTGCACTGACCCAAATACTGCACAAGACTGCATCTTAGAAGCTTAATGTAAATTGAAGTATCTTTTTAATGACGAGATATAATTAATTTACAACATAGCTCAGACTTGTTATAAAAGACCAATGATTTTGGCCACTGAACTTGTATGCATAAACCCCAGACTTCCAAAGACAATGTGCTCACAGAAAATGTATGGATTCTGAGAGGGATAAATTGTTCAAGTGGTGAAAATACCCAAAATCGTAATCTTTTTGTTAACAAAGTCAGCAGGGTATTTTTGTCTTGCTCCCTTCAGTGTCAGTAAGAGGATGAAAGAAACTTTTCTTTCTTGATTCTTGTTGGTCTTGGCCACCACCTCTGACCCTCAATTCCCATTGTTGTGTGGTAGTTAACCAGTAACTCCCAAAACTGTGGCAAAGCGTGCAAATTCCAAAATCAAAGTTGTCAACGATAACATCTGCATACTAGTTTTGAAATATCCAAGTTTCACTTAAGACATATCAGCATTCCAATACTTGAAGGTTCAAATGTGGACAAACCTTTTAAAAATCTGGTGAGGTGCCTGATTCCATCTCCTGAAAACAGAGTGAATCTGTGAAACATATGTTCTACTGCTCCTCTCCAGTTTTTTCTCTGTTCTATCAAGCCTCCATACTGGAATGCTTATCTTCAGATACGCTGTTCTGTCTACCAAGTCATGCAAGTGCACAGTCCTCCTGCAGTAAGCACCTGCATCAAAGCCAGCATTGGCAAGTGTAATTTTGTGTTAAAACAGGCAAATCGGAGCCATAAGGCAGCTCTTTGTTCATTCTGATAGAAGCAAGCCTTGGAAAACCAGCTGTGTACGACCTCTGATGAAAAACGAATACATCAGATTTGCCTGTATAGAGGAAAATGCAAGTACTCAAAAGAAAAAACAAAATCAAAAAATAATCAAATGTTAAAGTTCCCGCAAGAATTAAATCTTTGTGGTGGATTTTTGCCAGGGGCATTGAGGAGAACTATGATGAGTACAAAACAAAACAACAGTATCCTTCTACGTGTTTAAGTTATGACTGTAACTCCAGTTTATGAACATTTTGGGAAATGTTGGATTAGTCACCAAATAAAAAAACCCCCAAACTTCTAAATGTACTTGCACAGCACATGTGCATAAAAGTACATCTCCCTCCCCGAAACTTAAGTTTTTTCCTCTTGGCTAGCCATTAAAACTGAATCAAAGATTCTCTTTCTCTAGTAGCATCTTTTTCATTGCCAGTAAAACAAGACTGGTAGCAAAAGACAACTCTCAACAGACCACATGAGGCCATGGGTGGTTCATGCTTTGAGATATGAATTCTTTTATTAGAGCTTTACCTTCTGTGATGTTTTAAGATTTGCTGCAGGTTCTTAAAAATGAATTGGAATTGTCATATTCCGAACTGTCAGCAGTTTGGAAACTTAAAACATCCAGGACATGTCTCAAGAAATCCAGTTGTTCCCTTTGATCCCAGATTAAAGGGTCTGTTAGAAATTTTAGAGCTATGTAGTTTCTTACACAGTTCCAATTAATACGACACTTGAGCTTTATTCTGTGAATGTACAATAATGTAGAAAACTCCTTGGAATTCCCTCATCAGCTATATTCTGTTTAAAAATACATGTATTGGTTTTATATCAACATCCTCAACCACATTCAATACCCCATTTATACCCTTAGGTTCAGTAATTCACAGAGCTTCAGCTTTACAGATTCTTACCAATAAATCCCAAAATGCATGCATGGCTTGATTTAAGAAAGATATTTTACTTGTGTTTCATACACAAAAAACTGATAATCAACAGTGGCTTAAAAAATTAACACTACTCCACTTTTTCACAAGTGTACAAAAAAGAAATAATGAATTTACATTCAACGGTAAAGCTTAAAGTCCACTCTAATAATAGTTGCAATGACATTCACATACACAAGCACAGATAAATATTTCGGGATTCTTATAAGAGCATACAGCATACATACAGTACTTGAATTTTACATAATGAGTGTTAGCAGGATCAGAAATTCATAATCTCATAGAAAAGTAAAACTAAAATCAGAAAAGGTTGTGTGGGAGGTAACACCAAGGTACCACACAGAGCTAGCAGGTTAGTAAATTCATTTGTGTGAGGAGTTTGCTTCTGCTTCTTCATATCTGGACAGTTTCGTTGCAAAAGTGTATTCAAAGTGCAGATTAATGCCAAAAAAAAAAAAAAAAAAAAGAAAAAAAAAAAAAAAAAAAAAAAAAAAGAAAGAAAGAAAAAAAGAAGATATTCTTGTATTTATTAATACATGCAAGAGGCAGCCCCCAAGTCACCCGACAGAATAAAGCTGTTATTGGCAAGTGGCCGATATAATATAGATGTTTCAGGCAATTTTTCTAAAGCACTTTAGTAGCAGCAATTGTAATTTATAATGGCTCTAGACTGACTTCTGTTTGGGTTAAAGGGCATCATATTTCTTTAACATTTACAGCTATATTTCTTTATAAATAAATATCTCAAATAACAAATAGCATAGTTAACGTTTCTTTTTTCTCTCTTTTGCATAAGTGTCGTGGAAAAACTCTGACCTTTTCAGAGACAAAATGTGCAAAATAATGTTAGAGTGGAAATAGGGACACAGAGCATCACAGTCAGTTACATTCCCGGGATGTCAGCCCAGCCCTTCTTACACTCTGAGGGCTAGCCTTGCCAGGGTAATGCAGGGCTTTAAGGGACAATGTTCCCAATGGCTTGTTTGGTAAGAGATAAAATTTACGGTATCTTAAAGAGCTGTAAATGTATTTGCAGGAGTGTGTACAATACGTCATGTATAAGACTCAGTATTCCCACACAGTGACTTTGCAAGATTTGAAACATCTGGTCATCTCCTCTCAGACATTTCCTCCCCAGCCTGAACATCTTTGAACATTTGTGTTCATTAGGTGTTTCCTCTGTTACATATTTACCAGCTCTTCTTGCATTTTCTAATCTGATCTCATATCACCTAGCTGACATCTGCACACAAATATTTCCAATCAGATAGAGGGTGCACAACATTAAAACTTTTAAACCTGTCCTGCAAGTGTCATCAAGACAGGAGCACAGGAACCACAGTGCAGAGTCCAACCTCTCACTGGCTGTACTGTGAAGATTCTCCTTTTCGGCGTAGGAGAAAGGAAACTTGTGTCTGCTTTTTAGATTCTGAAAACAAGCCAGAGTGGAGAAAAAGAGTTAACACCAGACTTAATAAAGCTTTTAAGACAAAACCTGTTAAGCAATTCAGACAGACACTGTGAATTTCCCGCTGATTTTCTCAAGTCTGTACATACAGGAAATTTGTTAACAGTAGGAAGAAGTTGGGAGTTGCTACATAGGAGAAATCTGCCATTATTACAAAAACTGGCTAAGTGGGTTCTTTCAGTATCAACCCCTCACTGGTCACTGTTCTCAGTGGTGCTGTTGCCCTTTTCTTTTTTCTCCTGAGTCTTGTTTCCCTTCTTCTTTTTCTTCTTTTTCTTGGTCTCTTCCTTCTTGCCAAAGGTTATGAAGTCACTTTTGTCAATTTGGTTGTTTGGTGGCTCCTGCCGGATGGAGATGATTGCAGGAGATCCTGGGATAATGAATTTGTCTGGCAACTCACCAGGACCACCTTGTTTGGGATTGCCCGGTCCAAATTTAAAGGTCCAGCTGTTGCTGTTCACGCCAGCTCCCACTGGGGGGGACACCTCTCCCGCCTCAGGTTCTGAAAAAGTCAAAACAGCAAGAAAAGCTTAAAGCATTATTTAAAGACAAGCACTCAGTGAGTATCAGCTTCCTATTTGAAAACGATGGCTTCAGCCTAGTTCTGCAGTGACTCTTGTTTGCCTGGCTGCTCATCTGCCTGTTATCGACTGGTTCTTGTCCAGGTTGCTCAATGCTGCACTGACTCACTCCACATACTGCTGGGCCCAACATGCTCTGGATCCCATGTTGTGCCTTGAAATACAGTTGTTTTCCATTTTTCTTTTGCATTAAAGTGCATGGAATAAAAGACCGTTGTGATGCAGCTCACTGTAGTGTTTCATAGCATGAAGCACAAAGCACCTGCATTGCACGGCACAAGGGTTTGTTTGAGGGTGTCAAGTCTTTTGGGTTAGGCTCCCAAAAGCATCCAGGGCAGCAGGAGTCAGCCTTGGCAGTATGCACATCCATGCTGGACATCTTAGCAAACCAATCCGTCAGTTGTGTCCGGGATTTCTCATGGTGGGAATGAGTTGGTGCATTCCAGAGAGGAACCTGAGAGCCAACTAGCACGTATGTATGTATGTATGTATGTATGTATGTATGTGGTGTGGCTGAGCAGCGGACATGGCCCTGGAGGAAAATCAGAAGCCAGCTGAATTGCCTGGGTAGAGACACTGCAGGACTCCTTCAAGAATCTGGGCTCAGAAATACTTATAGTCTTCAAGGCAAGGCTCTAGCAACCTGTTCTCTTTTGCCAGGAAATGGGGTGACTCTTGTAAGAGAGTTGTCAAGTTTTTCTAAACTATGAGCTGATAAGCAAAATGGGAACCTGGAAAAGGCTGGTGCCAAATTTGTGGTAAGATGTCAAGAACTGTTCAGAAGTAAATAATACTGCAGGGAGTTCTCAAACCAGGAAAGTCCTTACTATTACATTTCTTTTTTCTTATTATAATATCACAACACAAAGGCTTCAAAACACCAGACTGGTGACTAACTTTTGGTTCTTTGAATTAGTATGGTAGAATGGTAGATCACTATTTTGTACAAGCAAATATAAAGTGAAGTTCTGTCCCCAGCTTTAGGTTTGCAGCATGAAGCAAGTTTTAATTTTATTTCCATGATTTTACCAAGATTGAACTAATCAGATTGAAATTTTTGTGTATGTTGCCCTGTGTCCTGGTTTCGCTGGGATAGAATCATAGAACTAATTTTCTGCACTGAAAAGCTGCATTTTAGAGCAGACTGCAGCACTTAATTGTGTGAGAACAAAGTTGATAAGACACTTTAATATAGTTTATGGCCAGTTACAGAATGCAGGTTCTCACAGTGATGAAGGTCTTGAGCAGTCTGAGACAGCCAGGTGCAAAAGCTAGGAGGGGCAAAAGCCAGGGCCAGCAGAAGGATTCCATCCCATAACCGTCATGCTCCCTATACATCAGAAGATTCTCTGGGATGACCCTCTTTCTGTGGTGGCTGCTGTCCCTGGAGGGTCTCA
Source organism: Psophia crepitans (assembly GCA_013399095.1). NCBI lineage: Eukaryota > Metazoa > Chordata > Aves > Gruiformes > Psophiidae > Psophia > Psophia crepitans. Next base: position 73,022 of record VWZZ01001009.1, on the reverse strand, counting down.
CCCGCCACCCCGTCCCTGAGCCCCACCCTGTGCCCCCACCCTGCCCTGCCGGGTGTGGTGCCTGTCGCGTTCTGGCTGGAGCTGCGCTGCTTGCTGGGTGGCACCAGCACCCACTGCTGGGGGGGGGCAGCTCGCCATCCCTGTGTCAACTGAGTGTAACCTTCTCTATTTTATACTGTATTGGTGTTATTAAGATTTTTACTCTTTTATTAAATGTTTCTATTTCAACCCACATGTTTCTCTTTCTTTTCCAAATTTCCCCTCCTTACATGGGGGGGGGGGCATCAGGAAATAAAATAACTGTCTAAACCATGACACCCCAAGAAGGAAAAATTTCTAGCATAATGAGATGTAACACAGATCAGGTTCAAACCTGGCTGTTTTCTCTTTTCTTAAACTTTGAAAATTCTTTGTAATTTCCGTAACTCCCAGTTTTGGATAGGAACGGAGTATCCATTTGAGGGTATCATTTCAAGTGTTTAAGGGATTGCAATCAGGGGAAAGCTCAAGGCTTACGTATCGATGCTAAAGCCCTCAGATGAGATGAAAACGTTTTTATCTGCACTCTGAAAGTGCAGTAGCACAAACACAGGTCCTGTCACACTTGTAACTCTCCTAGCCACACACAGATTCTGGCAATACCACACAAACAATGCCAGCATCACTGATCTGATTGTCAGCATCACTGGTCTGCATCAGAGCTGCTCAGTTGAATAGGTAAAGATGTGCGGGGGGAAAGAAGGAGGTGGGAGCTGCATTGCTACGGGAAGGATTTGAAAACCAGCCCAGAGGGACTCTGCATCCCTTGGAAGAGGAGGCACAGAAAGGAGAAGAGGAAACAATGAAGTCCTAGGTCTCCTGGAGGTGAAAGAGGGGAGGAAGAGAGTACAAAGTAGACAATCTGCAGGGTGATTTTTGCCTGGTTTTGCCAGACCAGAGGATACTGTTCAGTAAACCTCAGCTACTGACTGCTCTGTACCCCTGTATGAATGACGAATGTTGCATTCACTTTAGCCGTCATTTCATGAAATGAACAGCGTCTCCTGTACTACTCATTCTTCTATGATTCCTCATCTTCTGTTGTCTTTTTTTTTTTCTATTTTACGAAATAAAATGTACATCATAAGGCTCTCCTGGTTCAAAAGCTATAGAGTTCTGCTGCTTCACAATCTGTTTCTTGCCTGGCAGCAAAATAAACGCCACTGGAAAGAAAGCGTGATGCCTTTTGAAGCTTTTCCATACTTACACAGTACATCCACGCTACAGAGCCAAAGAAATGTGTACACGTGACACATGAGAACTATCTCAGAGACTGTCTGTGTAATAGGTTTGGCACATGGAATCTTTGTAAAGGGGTTATATGATTGCTTTTGCAATGTGATGTTTAATCAAGAATTAGAAGAGTCTGTACACTTCTTTTTCCCTTAAGACTGTATTTAACGATGAAGAAAATTTGACTTTGAGTTTATGTTCTTTTCAAGAACTGCTGAGGTTGTTTTAGTGACCTTAGCCTCCCTAGTCTCAAGGATCTTTTTTGAAGGTAATATTAATAATATGTGGAAGTGCCTCTATTTTATCAGTTTCTGTAAATTTACTTTTCTGTAAACTCTTACGCTTTTTACCATCAACTTCAGATTTTTTACATGTTTGTTGTTGGTAATAGCAATGTCCTAGCAAGCCCTTTCATACTAAACGCATTAATATGAACCAGCTTTCATTTCTGCTTAATAAAGTATTCTGGTCAGGTACGTTTCATATCACTTCTGTTTCTTTGAGATGATAAATTACAAAGGTGAATGTTGTGTGCCTTGGCCTTTTTCCAAATTATTAATCAATTGTCTTTCTCCAGTAATACAAAAATGTGAGCTTTCATATTGTATGTAATAAATTAAGCTCTATTTGACTAATAAATCCTTTCTCCTTCCTAAAAGCCCATGCAACACTCATTCCAAACACCACTGGCTCAGGCCCAATGCTCTTTTCCTGTTCCTGGCAGGAAAAATAACAGCTGAAGGTGACTTCCAAACAGTTTTGAACTGTCCTTGCCCTCGTTGGGCAGAGCCCTGTAGCAGTGAATACTCCAAGAGCTGCTTTGAAGTGTACAGGGTTACAACACCCTATGGATGGCAGTGCCACCGCAGCACACCTGAAATAACATGGTGTATGGTCATGCCATTTTGATGTGACCATATTAGACCGAAGACAGGACATGAGGCGGTGGCAGTGGCTTTATATTATCCATTTTACCACACAAATACTGTAATGTGTAAGAATAGAGGGTATCCTTAAGGCACAGCATCTCTTTTTCCTTGCATGAAAACTCTTGCCAGTCTAACATGCACATACACGTCTGCATTCTTGAAATCTAATTCAGAACAGGATACCGATCCTTTAATCTGGTTCTGCCTAGACAAATCCACTCTCCAGATGAAGTCAGGAACATTTATCACAAAGCCATCTGACATAATGTATCCAAACACAACAAACCCATCATATCTACCCTGGAATCAGGATTCTGTCAAGCTAAACACTAAGGGGGTTTGCTTGCTTTTCTGTGTGTTTTTTCTCAGCCCCCGAATGTGTTTGTCATCTGTACAAACTAAGCATTTTAATACTCCTTAATACTCACTAAGCCAAAGCAAACTAATTATGTGTGCTGTGTGGAGAGCTCACGTACAAAAAGCCAGAGACAGACTGAACTTAATGAGTTAATAGTCATCATTTCCTATGAGTGGGGCTTCAACAGTCTCCTCAGGAAATTTTCCTCCTGCTGATTTACCTGATATCATGTGTGTTTATCTGTACTGGCAGATTGGAAGGTCACAGTTCAGCTGTATTAACAATGTCATATATTTAGCCATTTCAGATCAAGGATAAATGTCACTTGCCACCTAGTTTCCAAAGCTTCCTCAAACATCTCATCTGTTTCTTAGCAGCAGGAATTTAACAACAAAAACTTTCCACTCAGATGCTATTTTACATTTAACAGGATTAGTCGTACTTCTCTTGCATATTTTCCGAATCTTATTGAATGCTTGAATGTTGTTTATTAAACTTAAAGGAGCAAATCTTCCAGCTATATTTATACCACTCAATTTAAAACATTACACTTCTTCCGACAGCTACCTAAGGGGTTTTGCCAGAGTTCCTGCATAAAAGTGCAGAATCTGGCCGTTTCCTGGCACAACTCAAAGGATTGCTTTGGAGACTGCTCCTTTTTTTTTTTTAATTCTCAAGGGATATGGCAGCCTTCATGTTCAATGACCAAATGATTTATTTTTAAAATGCATACATGCACCAGAACCCAAAATCTAGGCTGCACCTGCAGCTCCTGATGCTTCTTCGCCTGTGTGTCTGCGTGCTAAAATGGGAGATGAACTTTTCACCCCTTCCATTTCCTACTGCTCTCTCCAAAATACAAGTGTCTCAGTAGACTTTAAATGGACCCTAAAGCAGCAGAGACTCTGCTGTTGAGCAGATCATATATTTAGCTGAGAGGAAAGGAAGGCTGTCTTCAAAATCTTCTATCCAGGGACTGTTGTTTGAAGTGCCCAGGCAGATGTGCATACAACCACCCCTCCAACATCCTAAAATCACCTATATGAAACCATGAAGCAGTAGGGTATGGTGCCTAGCTACCTTTTTATCTTTCAGAGGCATTTATGAGTCATATGCTATAGCCCTCTACCTCTCACAGGACTTGAAAAACATACAAATCTCAGTCAAGAGAGGAGCTCCTCTCCTACAAGGACAGGCTGAGGGAGCTGGGGTTGTTCATCCTGGAGAAGAGAAGGCTCCAGGGAGACCTAATCGTGGCCTTCCAATACCTAAAGGGGACCTACAGAAAAGCTGGAGAGGAGCTGTTTCTTAGGGAGTGTAGTGACAGGAAAAGGGATAATGGGTTTAAACAGAAAGAGGGGAGATTTAGATTGGACATTAGGAACAAATTCTTTACTGTGAGGGTGGTGAGGCACGGGAACAGGTTGCCCAGAGAAGCTGTGGATGCCCCTGGATCCCTGGAAGTGTTCCAGGCCAGGTTGGATGGGGCTTTGGGCAACCTGGTCTAGTGTTGGGTGTCCCTGCCCATGGCAGGGGGGTTGGAACTAGATGATCCTTGTGGTCCCTTCCAACCCAAATCATTCTGTGATTCTGTGATTCTAATAGTTCAACCAGTCCTAATTGCTTCGAAAGTACCTGATTTCCTACACACTGTCAGATAGAAAGTGTCACGCGGATGTCATAGGCTCCAAGACCCCAGAAAGACAGCAGGTTGCAGATGAGCTGTGTCTCCTTGTTGAGCACAGAGCTTCTCGCTTGCATGATCTCGGCACACAGGTTTTGCAGAGGTACTTAACTCTCCCTGTGCTCTGTGCAGGGAGCTCGGGCACCTCCTACAAGGAACAGGGTCCTTAAAATTAGCTTGCAGTAGCTGTAGGCACCTTTTTTTTTCTTAGTTGTCATTCGCAGACTAAGGTATCCATTTTCTAAATTCCGCCACCAAAAAGCTAGGCATCCAATCTAAACTGTTTAATTTAGTTCTTGCTATGGTCTATAAAGAGATATAGGCACCCTCAGCAGGCAGTCCAACGCACTAACCTTAAATGCCTGGTTTTAGATGCACTGAATTTTCTTTGTTCCTCTCTCTACTGCAGCTGTATTACCTTTAGTTCTTTAACTACAAATAAAATGACAGAGCATCATTTTAAACTAGACAGCTAACTTTTGGGTGGCTAGTGCAAAAGGAGCTGAATTCCACCCTCAGGAGCAGGCTAAGCATCATCATAGCTTGGGGGATGCTGTATTAATGACTATGCTAGAGTATTAAAAAAAAAGAAGTTTGAAACTAATCTCTTTAACAGAGACAGGCACAAAAATCCTGTGCAACTATTTGCAAAATGGGGCCACTTTCTCTGCTCTAATCCCTTCATGGGATTTTTATTTAGGCAGGCATTAGCATCTTCCATTCAGAAATACCTGAGAAAGCTCAGCCATATTGTTAAGGCTGCACCATTTCCACCCCTTAAAAGGCCACATTTTAGTTGTGACAGCAGTACCACCAGTACAGTTTGAGTCTTGAGTGATGCTCTGCTGCAAAACTCCGAAGTACAGGTCTGTCACTGAGATTTACAGTGCTGTCTTTTCAAACGCAGGCTTTGTGAATTCACTCAATTGAAGGGTTGGCTTTCGTCAGCTTGTAAAACCATCCAAGCTGATATGTAAGTGGAACAAAGTCAAAAAGCTGAGTGATGGGTACAAACAGTCTGAAATTGAGATGTCTTCTAAATGTGGGGCAAAATGCCTGCTCACAGAACATGTCATCACTCAGTCCACGAATCGATATCCCATCAGGTCCGGACTAAGACTGCAGTTTCTATCTCACTGACATTTTTCTCTCTTTTTTTTTGGGGTGCATGTGTTTTTTCCCTGTCCCTGTATAGCCCCACAGCTCCAATCTGGTGCTTACTAGGAACGGGTGGTGCTCACTTCCCATAACGTGAGCTGGCCGTATATTCTGAGTGTCATGTACATCGTCTCTACCTCCTATGCCTCTGCTGCTTTCTTAAAGAACCTTTGTCAGAAGGCGGCTAACTCGTGTTAGAACAGATGTGCCCCTGCTCAAGGGAGAGAAGAGAAAGGCATTTCTGTGCAGCTCTGCCTCCTTGCAGAGGCATTTTTGACTGTGTGACATGCTTAGCCAAGACAGCAGCTTGCTTTCACTCTGTTCCACCCCTCCCCGCTCACCACTTTGTCCCTGTCTTTAAAAATTTGGTGGCTCATGGACTCTGTAGATCATTTAGATAAAAGCTTTCAAACAAACCATCATTATTATTAAGTGTAAAGGAAATATTTTTTAATTATTTTTTTTTCTAGACACCAGAACATGCCGACTGAAGCCACCATGAGGCTAGGAATACCCCAGCGTTAATCACAGACCCTTCTGTCCGCAGGTCAAAGTAGCAAAACACATTAATTAAATGAATTTATTTAAAACTGAGATCAGGCAATAAGCAGGAAGCAAATTGCAGAGAAAGCTAGTCATTAACCTGATTTCTCTCTTCCCTGCCTCCTCCACTGATGCTGTACTGACTGCAGCTTCTGCCTCTGGCAGGCTTAATGAATATTCACTGTTAAGAAGAGTCTGACATTCTGCACCGATTCCAAAACAGCACATCAAATGCAAACAGCGTGCACTGAAAAACCCTCTCCGTGTCATTTGGAGGATCTCTGCAGACATTCTGGCTTCACTGATCATCCCTAAGCCTTTTGGGGATTAAAATGTCCATTTAATCTTTTTTTTTTTTTTTTTTTAAACAAACAAACAAAACCAAACCCCAAAACCGCAATCAACAAAACAAAGCAAGCAAATAAAAATCAATCATCTGCATGATGAAATGACAGATACTGAACTGAAAGAGAAATTATTCAGTCAGAACAAAGTTGAACCATTTTAACTATCGGTTTGCCAAACGATCCCAACCATCTCTAAGGACCATGTCAATTTGGAATCTTAAAGAAAAATAAAATTCTCACGCTCTGCCCTTCCATCTGTTTGACCTGTTCTGCACTAATGATTCAGACACAGGAGGAATGAACAGAATGAAAACTTCTTCCCACCAAGGAGCCTGTAGCTTTAATCCATTGCTTGGGGTTCAAGTCAGTAACATTAAACGGGGTAATTATAGCACATATGTTGTGGGAGACCTGTAACCCTCCTCCTGCTCCTCCAACATCCAGATGCAAAGCAGGGGGCAGGCACAGAGGTCAATTCCAGCTCAGTCTCAGGCTACTGCCCATGCTAACGTTGAAATTTAATTTAAACAGAGATTATCTATCTCATTGTAAGAAGTCACCTTACATGGCTGTGTATTAAGGCAATTGCCTCAGCTAGCAAATAGCTCTGCCAGCATATTCTGAGATATGTGAAAGCAAAAATTGATTTCCTTGCTACCACAGCCTGCTGCGGTCAGAGCACAGCAAACAGCTCCTCGCAGCTGCTGAAGAAGCAAACAGAGCCCAGTGGCTGCAGTCCCAAGCTCTGCTCATTCACTAACAGGGGTTTGTTCTCCCACAAAAATATCAACCTTCTCAGGTAACTTCCTTCTAGTCCTGTACTTGTGCCCAGTCCTGTCCCCACCAGTAGAATTTCTCTTGAAAGGACTTAGTGCTTGCTCAGCACAAGCTTTAACCTTTTCCTCACCAAACTGAGGATTAATCTGCTGCATCACCGAGACATCATGCACACACATCCAGGATGCTCCATATCATCTTTCCAGCTCTAACCAGATGCTGAACTTGCCTTTGTGTTGCATGCTGAGGTTGTTAGGAAGAGACTACTTCTGCAATATAAGGTCGATGGATTTTTATTTGGGCATTTCACCATGTCTGCAGGTCCACAGGGACCATTTTGAAGCATTCATAGTTGAAGACAGCCAAAACCAAACACCCCAATCAAAAAAACCTAGATGATTTTCATCTTATGTGTTGTAACTATAGTGTGAGCAGCTAAAGCACCAGCCGTTCTGCCCTTGTTTTAATGCAAACAATAAGGGAAAGGGCAGACAATAGTGCAGGAAAACTGGACTCAGTGTTGGGGAGACTGCTGTGCCCCTCAGTACCTGGGAATGGAGAGGTGGGGCGGGAAGCGGCCAGGGATCAATTTTTCCCTGAGGACCTGCAGCAGGTTCAGCATCGCCACTATCTCCCTCATCTCCAGCAAAGAAAAGGCTTTTCTTTGCTTTCAGGTCAAACCAGGTGCTATGTAGCCTCCTTAAATGCCCTCAACTGAACCGACCGGAGCAGCAAACAGCTACCAAGGCCTCTGCTGAGGGCTGATTTTAGGATTGCTAGGTGATGCACCCCAAAAATGTGGACTTGGAGACAAATCTTTAAAAACTGGGACATTTGATTCGTGGCTCAAATCTCCCCCTGGATGGAGGTGGCATTCTGACTGCTTTCAGCTGACTGGTGCTGCCTCTGTTCTACAAAGACATGAAATAAAGCCAAGAGAGCAAAAGTCATTTCAGAAAACAAAGCTCCAAACGACAGGAGGACCGGAACAGATCTGTGCACTGCTCAGTCTGTACCATGGAAAGCCAACGCTGGTTACTGTGTTCTGTCAAATGTAAATAAAAAATAATTTAATTCTTACACACAAGTACTTTTATGTGAAAGACAACAGGCTCACACACCATCATAAATCCTGCGGTGAAAGTGAAAAGGAGGAAGCATTTCCTGGCTGCTGCTGCAGCCTGTAACGCTATCAGCAGACAGCCAAGCCCTCTCTGCTCTCTGCTAGATGAGCTATTGAACTGCGGCCAAGAGCACAGACTATCCACTCAGTCTACCCGGTCGCCTCCTGCCACTGGAGGCCACTCTGCCTCTATGGGGTGATCACAGGACTAGCAGTTTGGACTCCTGTCTACAGCCGCCTTCTGCCTCAGTGCTCATCTCTATGGCTGGTTGTGATTGATTCCTCAAAGAAGGAAAATTTCGGGTTGGGGATTTCAGGCTACCTAGAGGGAAGACAGAAGGCAGGATTAGATGTTCTCCTAGTGTTGGATCTCCTGGACAGGACTAGCTTTACACACATTCACAGAGTCACAGATTGGTAGGGGTTGGATGGGACCTCTGGAGGTCCAACCCTCCTGGTAAAGCAGGATCACCTTGGGCAGGTTGCACAGGATTGTGTCCAGGCAGGTTTGGGATCTCTCCAGAGGAGGAGACCCCACACCCTCTCTGGGCAGCCTGTCCCAGGGCTCCGTCACCCACAGCAGAAAAAAATTTTTCCTCATATTGAGATGGAACTTTCTGTGTTCCAGTTTGTGCCTGTTGCCCCTTATCCTGGTGCTGGGCACCACTGAGAAGAGTCTGGCCCATTCCTCTAAACATCCACCCTTTAGATATTTATAAGCATTAATGAGATCCCCCTCTCAGCCTTCTCTTCTCCAGGCTGAACAGCCCCAGCTCTCTCAGCCTTTCCTCATATGAGAGACACTCCAGTTCCCTCATCATCCTCGCAGCCCTTTGCTAGACTCCTTCCAGTAGTTCCCCATCTGTCTTGACCTGGGGAGCCCAGAACTGAACACAAAACTCCAGATGTGGCCTCACCAGGGCAGAGCAGAGGGGGAGGAGACCCTCCCTCAATCTGCTGGCCATGCTCTTCTTGATGCACTCCCAGATACCATTGGCCTTCTTGGCCACAAGGGCACACTGCTGGGCATGGAGAGCTTGTTTTTATTTATGTCCACCTTGAAGTGTGAACACTCTTAGGAGAATTCAGTTGAATTCAGTCCCTTCTGGTATCCTCAACAGACCTGTTTACCAAGTACCAGCCTCTACAGCTGTGAAAATCTTCTTACCTTGGCACAGTCCATATTACTGCTGGTTCATAAAGAGGAAAGAGCCCAGCGTGGCTATCGGAGCCCAGAAGGCAAAAGAGAATCCCCAGTTTTTAACTAAGCACAATTAATAAAAAGACAGTAACTATGGAAACCTGAAGCATCAATTTTAGTCTTTTGAAGCAGAATCTAATTTTAACCAACTAATTGGATGCTTGAAGTGGTAGTGAAAGAAAAAGGGATGCATTTCTTTCAGTACTTTTAGAGGCATCTATTTTAAACATGAATGAATGTGTGAGCTTCACCACTTAGAAAAAATAGCATAGTAATGGAGTCCTAAAAAATGGTCTTAAAAGATAACTTTTTTTTTCTTTCTCTATCATCTACATTTAGCTTACAGGCTTCAACCATTCCTCTTGTATATGGTTCCCATTCCAGCAGTCCAAACCATCGTAATCTCCAGGTCCGATGACTACAGTGTGAAGCTTTCTGCTTGGATCTTCCTCTCAAAAAACCCCCACAAAATGTCAGAGAGTGAAAAACGCAGTAGGTTGTCTCTCAGAGGTTGAAGGTGGCTCTGCGCACTGAACCCCAGAGCTGGAACCTGTTCCCTGGCTCTGATCACAAATAAAGGGATAATTTTCTGGAATTTTATGGACAAAAGTTGAAACTGGCCTTTTGTCTATCTGGACCATAAAGGGGAAGAAAGTACTATTACTGTTTAGTTTAGTCTGGTTTTGTTACCCTCATGAGATTTCTTAATTTTAAAAATAAACTATACCATACAGATATATAAAATTAGTTTAGACTTTAGCTAACCTACTCTAACCAGTGTATCACTGAACCTCTGCAAAACTTCTCCACCTCCGAAAGTCAATTAACTAACTACTAACCAATGTCTATTTTGATTCTCACGGATATGTCTGCTAGCCAACAACCTGCCCTAAAAGAAATAGGTTACTTTGATATCTTCCACAGGAAGGGGCTGTAAAATTGAAGACAGTGCAGGCCTCAAAACAGACTCTGGCAGTCCCTTCCACAATATGTATGTCACATTAGCAGCTTCCTGTCATCTCCTGTTAGGATCACATCCCATTATTATTCCTTTTTACTGATATGGGATGAATGGAGCTAATAATATTTCATGTCAGCTAAAAAGGAATCTTAATTAAATGTGATGAGTAACTACTAATACAATATGATAAGCCCCCTGGATAAGCACGCTACACAATTTCTCTGTTTTTCAGAATCGTTTAAACGTTCTCCAAGGAGAAAATGGAGGTGCCCTTCTGAAGACTCCCCACATCCATCCTCCTTTGGCAGAAACAGCTTTGCTCTTTCAAGTGGTTGTGAGGTCCACACTTGGAGGACTTTTTCTTAGGTTATAGGTAAATCCAGATATTATAATCATTTAGGGTCATCTGCATTCTAACCCTTTAAAGTAGATTATTTTGGTACTGATGAGACGGAGCAGACTGACTGCCCTGGAATTCTGGATCTACTGTATCATGGCTCCTTCTACCTGGCTGTCCTTCCCTGCAGCTAAAGGTGCCCTCTTTCAGTTGAGAAGACAGTACCTGCTTGAACCATACGATGAAAAGCTTGCCTTTGGTTTTCAACCGATGTGCATCTGTGTAGTTCTACTGAATTTAATAGATCTGCACGCAGTTCTGCTCTGGCTGGCTGTTGACAGCCAATTTAAATGTGTTTGTGAACTTCCTAACTTGTTCGGTACTTAATGTGACTTGGTCACACGAATTGAAATCACAAACTGCTAGGTGATTGCTGTAAAGGCCACAAAATGATGAAATAAAAGAAATTTAACAAAGAGATTACTTGAGCGGGGATAATACACAGTTACAGAATATTAAGGTATGGTTGTCTAAGTAAAGATGAGATTAAAGCTAGCAGTTGCTTGAAATGGATGGTACTGCATTGCAACAGCCATTTTAATAAAGTTGCAGATGCCTTTCCTGTCTTGTCTCTACGCTTTCTTAAATATTCATCAGATGGTAAGTGTTATATTGTGGAGGCTTAACACTTATACAAAAAGTGGGGAGAACCATCTCTGTTAATTTTGAATCACTGTAACCTTTACAGAATAGAGCCCTCATAATCCCACTTTAAGAGTTAGTAAATGGCCTACTTTATATCTCAATTATTTTGATTTTAATTTTATAGCCCCAGTCATGCTTCAAGCCAAGCATTGTTCTCCCAGTGGAACAACCAGAGAAAGGGCTCGGGCTTGTCCTTCCACAAAAAATGATGTTTTCCATTATACTCAGGAACTGCTCATTTGGTAATGAACTCCCTTTCAAGAAAGGCATTGCTCAAACAGTTGTAGTAACTTATCAGCAAGTTATTTATATAGTACGCCTGCCATTTCACTTCTCTGAAGGAAGTATTAAAAATGGAAGAACTGGCTTGAAATGAACAGAAAGATCAAATCTGGGGAATGAATTATTACACATAAAGTGTAATGGACGTAAAATGGATGTCTGAGAGCAAAGTAAGGGAAATTAACTTCATTTCTACATTACTGCTTAATGGAGGCTAGGCTGACTTAGAAAAAAATCCTATCCTGATTAAATTTTAGAAAATTCACATTTCTTATAGCTGCGATTCCTTTAAATGAAAAGGCAGAGAGAAAATCAAGGACAGAGTCTATCTGGATTGATAGCATAGTTATTTTCCTTCCAGGAAACGTGTCAAATGCCTAGGTAACTAGGACAAGCTGCCAGAGAATCAAGACATTTAAAAGATCTTAGTGGTTAAAAAGGCTAAAAGGTGACATTATTGCTTCTTGGATCCTTCACTTCAGAAGGAATTTTAAATTACCATCTAGGGGGATCTACATGCAGAGTATCAGAAAAGTATTTTAACACTGAATTAAACTTTAAACTTCTGTCTTCCCATTGTAACTGTGGGTATATACATACATGGTTCATTTGTTTTCAATTTCTGTGATTGCTGAGGGGGTGAGTGACTGGCTTCTTAAATTATTACGTATAACCTCTACATGTAAGTGCACTCAGAACAACTCAGAGAGCAACTCCTGACAGCAACAGGGACAGACGTGGAGTGTCAGCCTCCTGTACGCCAATCCGTAATGTGGACACTTCTCTGGATAGCAGAAAGGAAACCAGTGCATTGGTACATTCTTTGCATCAACTGTGGCCTGCTAATACCCACGGTAGTTCTGGCACTGAGGTGGATGTATATAATGTAAAGACAATGTTTCTTTCAGAAACTATAAGCCAGATCAGATCCTTATAACTCAGGAACACTTTAAAGATTGATTTGAGTTGGAAACATGAGGTGAGACCACATTATTTGCAATTCCATCAAAGCCATACACAACCAGGACCTCCTGAACCAGTCTTTGTGCTTCCCATGATAGGGCAAGCACTCTCCCACCTCAAAAAGACATCTCATTTCAGATTCTGTTTTCCCAGCATCTTTCCTCAGTGACACTGCTACCAGGTCAGGTCATGGAGGAAACGCCTTGTCACATTGTCAACTCTGTATCTGGAATAGTAGCTTACTGGGTATCGTGTCCTGGGCCATTTAAATCCATGCAGATCACTCAGATTCACAGTCCTGATGTGTGTTGCAGCTCACATATGTCAGATCATATGATGATAACTGCACATTCCTGCTATACTGGGTAACACTGCCCTCCCACTCGGGGATCCCCGGTGCCAGGCAAACCAACCCACCCACCAGTTCTCCAGCTGACTGCTTTTGGTATGCGAGTTGGCAATAGCAGCAATTCTGCACTGCAAAGGTGTGAGAGCAGCATGTGTCAGCAGGGGAGTGCAAAACCAAAAAGGGTTCATCCCCCCCCCACTTTGTAAAGGGAGAGTTTTGTCAGCTATTTCAATATATTCCCTCACTG
>VWZZ01001009.1:25029-59711 GCA_013399095.1 Psophia crepitans | reverse complement strand
CCCCCCAATGAAAAAAAAAAAAAAGGGAAAAAAAAAAAAAAAAAAAAGAAAAAAGAAAAAAAGCAACTTCTGCAGCAAAAGGCCAGTTGCCTGGACAGCAAGAGCAGCTATTCATTCATCTTGATATGCCTTGTCCCACTAAGCACTAGGTGTAAATGGCTGCAGCCCTTCCATTGCTTCATATTCTCCCTACGATCCACGACTGCTGCACTGAACCTAACTTAAACGTATTCCCTTTACACCAGACTTGAAGAAGAAATGGCTTGGGGTAGCCAGCAGAAACAGAGTTTGTGACAACAAGGAGAAAAAAAACGAGCGCTATTTATATCTTTTCCTGCTGACACATGGGATGGCACACACTTCATTCAAGCATACACGCAGCTGCTCGCTGGCTGGAATTTCTGCAGTGGCTTGGAGACCGGAGGAAGTGCAGTCAAAGCACATACAGTGTGTACTGAGGAGAAAAGACAGCAAAAGGATGCTTTAAAAATGTTGTGCTTGATTTAGTTCATTCTACCGACCAAAGGGGCACACAGTTCTGAATTTTATATTCAAAAACGTGTGTGTGTATTTACTAGAACTAGCACTAATATTTAATACCTCTTCCTGTAAAAACAGTACCATCGTGCGTGCAGATCTTCGACAAGCAGCTATTGACAATTTTTACATTGCAATTATCCAATTTGCATCTCTAGTGAAAAAAACCCCGTGCACAGGCAAACAGATTTGTACCTCTGTGGATGAGCAAATCTGCCAGTCGCTTAGAGCTGATGTGTCAGGCTTGAGGAGGGGACAAATATTTAGGCAAATATTGACATGAACTGCCTTGCCTATAGTATCTGAGAGAAACAAACAGCAGAAATGAATTATGATGGCTTTAGCCTTTTTTTGCAGGGGGCAAAGCTTTCCCTTTGGCACATAAATATTTCTGAGAGATATAGAAACAATTTAAAAAAAAAAAAAAGGTGTGTGTGTGAGGAGGCCAACAACATGCCAACAGAACAACTTTTTCTACATACTGAAAATAACCTGTTAATTGCTCTGCTGCTCTCTTCAGGGCCCCCACCATTCACCAAAGTATATTAAATGGTGCCAGGTGGGATGACTGAAGAAGCTGAGATAAACTCATTGATCCAAGGCCACGCTAGGACTAGTTCATACTCCTCCCAAATATCCTTCCCACTCCTGCCTGCAGCTCTGGTTTAATGCTTGTCTTCAGAAGCCAAAGTGAATCATCCAATTCCTGCCTCCTAATCCTCATCTATCACAAAACCCCTCTGCAGGTTTTCTGTTGCTCCTTCAGGTAATTCTGCTTTGGACTCAGTAAAAAAAATTGCATTAAGAAAGAAAAATGCTGAGCAGGTGGCACTGCCATAGTCTAAGACACACAGAATCGAATCAAGCTTGTTCCCTTGCGGCTGTTGTATTTTAATCACAATTAAATAATGAAAGAGCATAAATGGCAGCTTGAATTTTCTCATGTAGCTTTTTCTAGCCGTGCAGGATTTTTGTGTCTCCAGTCTTTACACTGTGGGATCATGTCATGCCCACTCATCCTGCCAATTCTCAGAATATTTGTCACTTTACTTAAGTATCAGTAGTTCTCTGATGTTGTGAGAATCTCACATTTCAAAGGAGGGGGAAAAAAAAGTTACTTTTGGCTGCTAATGCATCAGAAAACAAATAAAAGGAACTCTTTGGGGGTTTCTTTAGGGTTTTGCTTTGTTTTGTTTGTGTTTTAAATCATCACTTTTAAAACAACCTCTACTAGAGGCATAAGTTTTGAGTGTTTGGGATTGGCAGCATAGGATTGACCCAATGCAATTTCATGGTCTCTTTATCCACCCTATTCCCTGCACCATCATGCATTTAATAACAGGTGTTCTCCCTTACCCAGGCATCTGTGACAAACAGAACGTGCCATGCATGCGTTACTGCTGCAGAGAAAACAACTGCCTTCATAAATTTCATTCCAGTCAATGAAGAGCTCGTGTCTGAGAATCACAGAACTGAGTAATCAATAATCATGGTCTGCAAGACAGAAAAATATCTTCCGATGGATTCCTTCAAAGCTGTGCATGATTTTCTGGATTCTTTTTCAGCTTTCCGGTGTTATGCTGCTTCCCTACAGGCTGTGTGGACCAACACTGTTATCCTGCATAACCGTATCTGGCACTTGACCTGAATATGTTTCTCCCGATTAGGCAGTGACATTCTCATCTGGAAACTCTGTTTGTACATTCAAATTGTTGTCTCAGCATAAAGGTGTACCCAAGTTATTCTGAAAACCCAGCTGAATGTTTGCTAGGATGTATGTCGGTGACAAAAACTTTAGTGGTGAGTATAATCTGGAAGCTTTCACCTCCAGATTCCAGAATCCGCTGCAATTTACAGCTCCCAGCCTGTGTTATGAAGTGATGGGTCTCTGTCAGGTGGTGAGAGAGACAAACCTCTGTCACCCTCAGCAGAGAAATAAGAGAATAGCCAGTGGCTACTAGCCTTGATTCTTTCAGGTGAAAGATGAAACACAGACAGGTCTGCAAAGGAGGTAGAAACTCCTGCCCAGTACCTCTCCTCTGCAGGAAACAGGAGAGCGTGCTGCCAGGTGCAATTTACCCCTCTTCACAAATACAAATTTCACAATTTTTCACAAACTTCACAAATTTATTTCAACAACCAAATATTCCTCTGACCCTAATCCACATTACCTGTTTTTCATATTTACCATCAGAATTGCACAGTCTTGGACCACATGTTCTGTATGAAAAAAACCTGCAACTGTTGCCCATTTTCAGAGTGAATAAAGGCCATTCAAAACACAAACAAGCCTCTCGAGTCTCCTTAGTTCCTCTGTGAAAGTAGAAGGAATTTCTACATAGCACCAAAGGTCACGAACTCAGTATCTGGCAGAGCAGAAAGCAAGTTCTGCTCTGTAGGAATACCTAATCACCAGTTCCAAGAGAAACACTCAGCAATTAACTATTAATCCAACATATGAAGTGAGCAGTTGTGCATCCAAAAGTCAAGACCAAGGATGTCTAAAAATTCACAGTTCACAAGCAGCACTATATGTTGACTGTTGGCTTGACTAGTGTGCCAAAATTGTTGGAAAAAAATTGTACTTTTATGTTGACAAAAATTCATACCATAAAATTAATGCAGCTCCACTTTTCACCAGTAATTACTCTGAAGTGCACAATGGCCAGCTCTCTCATGTTGTGCGTGCTACATGATGGCTACTAGATTTTTTTGAGGGCTCAAATGCTATTCCAGCACTATAAAATCTCAGAATTTAACAAAATCAAATCTATAATCCCTATGGCTTTACGAAAAGTCAGTGGAGGTTGGGGAGAGAGGAAAGAAAAAAAAACCTCCTAACTCTGATGATGTAGAAAAAACAACCAGGAAGTTTAATTTATTTTAAATTAGATTATCTTTGGATGTTTGACTACAGAGCTCTGTCCATGGGACTGGCAATCATTAGCTCTCAAGTAACGTCTCAAGTATAATGCTCTCTACAGCTCAAAGGAAAGGTTATTCCTGTGAAGCCAAAATAGTAGAGCAAATATTTAATTACTATTTTCTCCAATTCACAGCTTATACCTCAAAAGTAGATGTACAAGCAGTCTGATGCAATCCACTGTTGTCAGAATCCACCAGCATTTGACATTTTTTCAACACTTTGATATTAGTATCAAAGACTTGAAACGTTTGGGAAAAAAAAACAGTTTGGCCTTCCAGGCACTGTTTATCAGCTAGGGAAGACATCAACTAGATTGGGCAATCTACATTACATAAATGAGCTAAAAAGGAAATTTTAAAAGACACAGATAATTAGGAGTCTCCAAACAACCCTGACCACAAACTCAGCATTTTAATTCTTCAACAGGAGCAGGCACAGGTAAGAAGATGACTGGTCAGCCTGTGTAAGGAGAGAACAGCCATTTGCTTGAGTGGGATAGAGCCTCAGTTTCCATGGAAAGCACGAGCTAAACACGCATGTAAGATTTTCACTGATTTCCAGGATTCAGAAAAAAACTGAGACTTTCCCACAACAGTACCTGGATTCATTCCAGGACAAACAGAAAATGATGAGATTTCACAGAAGTCCAGGTCTCACTAGTATTGGTCTAGGACTGCTTGTAGAGCATGAGATGCAGTGACAGTCTACACATTGCACGAATCATGGTGGTTCAAAGATGCCATGAGGCTGAGACTTCTAGCCATGAGCATAACTATTCATCTCTCCAGGGGGAATTAAAGTCCCCATTCTTGGAAAGGAACCCTCAAGGGAAACAGGGTAACTATGGCTTAGGGAGGCCAAAGAGCACAAGCTGTGGTTCAAAGAGAACAAAATATAAATATCATGTTTTCTGCTCCTCACTCAGATCTTCTGGCTCCTCTTTCAAGTAAATGGAAATGATGTGAAAAGCAATAGCTCAGTGCAGGAAATGAATGCCTGTTACCTAAAAGTGAGATACAAGTGCATGAAAACAGCACTGTTACTTCAGTAGGATGGAGGAGAGAGAAAGAAAACTCGAGAAAGGTATTCTACATATGTGGATTACAGAAAAAAAAATTATGGCCATGTAGATGGAGAATTCACTAGAAGTGATGGATCGATGCACAAGGATCTCCTCTGCACTGAGAAATCATCAGAAAACCTGTAGTCAAAAGGGTTTGTAGTGTAGGTAAGAGAGGGGATACAGGCAGGAACTCTGACGGGTTTTTACTCTTTCAAGAATCTGGTCTTGTTGCGTTATTGCAAGTCAACATTCTGAAGGGCTTCCTGGATATTGACAGGAAAGTAAAGAATTAGGAAAGGCAGTGGGTGACACTGTAAATTGCTTATTCCCTTCCTGTCAGTCTCCTGTGAAGTACTGGAGCTTTCAGAAGTTAGCATTATTCAGATTTCTTCTGCCTTATTCATCTTCAGATTGTCTGCCTGGCCAGATTTTCCTGTCTTGGGGCAGGTTCCATCTCAGATACACTGTGGAGTCTGCGGTGAAAGGGATATGGCTACATCCTTCTTACATTCAGTAGTAAAAGGCATTTCTGGGGATTTTTCTTTCTTTTCCACTACAATGATAATTTTGTGCCATTCTCTAAATGGGTGCCATTCAGATATCTTGGAGTTCCTCTATTGTCTGCATATATCAATAGTAAAAAATCTTTCAAGCTCTAATGCCCTTAAGCATTTCCTCCCAGAAACATCTACCAGAAGCCCAGACAAAGACAGCTAGTCTGATGGGTCTTCTCATTCTGCCTGGCAGAACACAGTCCTCGCACCACAGTCAGGAAAGGCTGTCTTGGGCAGATCAGTGCCTCCTCAGATGATGCAAATAGCTGATTTTTATTTTTATTTTTTCAATGAGTTGTCAGTGCTGATTTACCTGTTAGCTTTTAAGTGATTATTTGGCTGTGGATCCATTTTTCTAATTTTAGTGGATATAACAATTTTTTTTCTTCATGGTCTCAGTTCTTTCTACATCTGATGGCTGTCTGTCTTTCAGTAGCTTCATGGACTTCACAGTGGATTCTGTTTTGACTTCAGCTTCCTCTTAGAAACATATCCTTAGAGGACGTGAGAAGACCAGGAAGAACCCATGAATCATAGAATCACAGAATCATTAAGGTTGGAAGAGACCTCAAGATCATCTAGTCCAACCGTCCCCCTACCACCTATTACCCCCTAAACCATGTCCCCAAGTACCAGATCCAACCTTTCTTTAAACACACCCAGGGATGGTGACTCCACCACATCCCTGGGCAACCCGTTCCAATGCCCGACCACCCTTTCCGAGAAGAAATTTCTCCACATCTCCAACCTGAACCTCCCCTGGCACCACATGAAGGGTTCTCCCGCCTCTCTTCTTGTGAATATGCTCATGCAAGACTGCAACTATGTGCAAGCCTTACTCTGACTGCTACACACAATTCCAAGCAACAGTATCTCATGGACAGTGGGTTTCTTCTCAACAGCCTGCAATTGCCCACTAGCCATTAAATAGTTCTGTTAATACAACACAAGCATTTGGTCATGTTCTCCAATCTAATATTGTCACTTCTCAGTATTGCTGATTATATTGCAGCTGGCAGCACAATCCATCTGAAATGGAATTGGTCATCGATCAAATAAATGGGCTGCACATACGGCAGCTGAATACCTGGCAGCTCTTTCAGATTAGTGTATTACTGAGAATGTCTGGGTCTGATAAATCATACCTCATCTTCATTGTGAGTTTCCACATCACCAGGTGGATTCTTGTACCTAGTTTTTCGCTGCTTGTCTTTCCCAGCACAGGGCCAAAGTTATAGTCTTAACTAAGAACACAGAAGTCCTGGCTCTGTGTGTTTTGGTCTCTGCCTATGACACAGACATCAACATTCCCAGTAGTCATGATAGGCTTTGTGTGACCAACTGAGATGCTATCATTTATACCACAGGCAATTAAAGTTAAACCAAAAACCCACCCTCTGTTTTTTTCCTGATTCTTAGTTTCTTACATGTTGACCTGGTACACTTGCCATGTGTTCACAGCAGTCAAATGTTGATCTGTCTCCTGAAAACCTGAGTGTTTCTCTGATGTTGTAGCCGGGGTTTTTTTTTTCTGATTTTCTTTTCTTTTTTTTTTCTTTTTGAGTAGCCCCAGAGCCAGATACCCTGACAATTGCAATGTTTATCCACACTTGAGGCTCTGCATAAGCAAACCATGGAGGAGCCACCCATGCTGAGCATAGCCTAAGATGTTACAGTGTAGCTGTAACTTGTCTGTATCTCATCTCTAATTTCAAAATCAGTGTCTCCAGTGCTGGAGTTCTTTATCCAGATACCTATTCAATATTCTACCTCATAAATATACTTTCAAAACAACATATGTTAGAAGAATTAATTCTGTCAGGAGATTACTATACTTCTCAACGCTCTTATCAAATGCTTCATTATTCTTGGACATTAGGATCTCTTTCATTTTTTTTGTTCTTATTCATAGAATCATCATAGAATCATAGAATGGTTTGGGTCGGAAGGGACCACAAGGATCATCTAGTTCCCACTCCCTGCCCTACACAAGACCAGATTGCCCAAAGCCCCATCCAATCTGGCCTTGAACACTGCCAGAGATGGGGCTTCCACAACTTCTCAGGGCAACCTGTTCCAATGCCTCACCATCCTCACAGTAAAGAATTTCTTCCTAATGTCCAATTCAGATAATTCAGATAATGAAAGTCATTATTATTATTCAGATAATGAAAGTCCTTATCTTCCCTTTCTCTTTATTATTGTTGGCATTAACTCTACAGCAAGATGAGTTCTCGTTGCCTCTTTCTGCCACCATGTTTTCACAAGGTTGATTCTCTACAAGTCCTTCGTTCTGAAGAGGCAGTTCCACCCATTTAGTCTGGGGTATCCCTACCCTACAAATCTCACTGCCTTCCCTGCCAGCTGCCCCCATGCTTCTTGGAATAGAAGCTAGGTAAGAGCAGGGAAGTACCCCGTTGTCCTAAAGTTGAAAACTATTTTTTTTTTTTTTAATTAAAGTTACTTGCAGCAAGCTTGGTCCTACACAGGTAGGACTACAGATATCACAACAGAGATCAGCCTCCTACTGCTTCCTTCAAACTCTGGTTTGTGCAGTCTCTCTTCTCCTTTTACCCCACACAACATTGCTTAACCATAAGGGAAAAAAAAAAGATGAATAGCAGCATAAATCTGCTATTTTTATTTTGGTTTCCTAGCAACTCTGCAGCCCAACTTGGCAATGGTTTTGTACTGAGCACTAGTTAACATAGGGTCGCTGCTGCTCTTCTCAAAGTGATACTTTAGACACTCAAACTGCCTCTTTCTCTCCATCGATGTGCAAGTGGAGTGCACTCTAAGGCTACCTGGAAGATTAGTATGAAGCAGGAAGAAACATCTACATTTTACTTCTACCTGCATTTCATCCTCTGATGATTTTTTTTTACTCCACATGAAGGAACCATGAGTTCTTAAATGAATATTTAATTCAGATTAATCAGGGGAAATGACCAAATGGAAAGGAGAATCTGCAGATCAGAGTGAAGTTACCATCAAAGATCTCCAGCCAAGGCTGAGCTCACATCATAGCTATGAAAGACCCAGATGCAGTTTGCACAATGTCTGTTGCAAACACTTGCCACCTGGGAACAGCAAAAAACAAAATACCAGGCAAGAATAAGGAGGTTAATTGTAAACTCTGATGAGGATTAAGCTTTTAAAATTGTATTTGACATATAATTTAAAGAGTCATAAAAACACATCAAGAAATGAACATCAGTATTCACGGTTGGGAATATATTTTCCACGAGCTGGCAGAAATACTCCGAGCTTCCCATCATGCTGTCTAGCCAACGTGCCTCAGAAAAGATCAGAAGTTGACCTGCACAGATTTAGTCGGCATGACCCACTGGCCTCCCTGCTAGGGCTGCCAATTAATTTCAGTTGTGACAGTGTTTTCTCTGACGTGACAAATTGCCAGTGGGGAACTGGATTAGGATCACCACGTTATTTTGCCTGTCAGCCCAGAAGTAGGTAGTTCTCTTTCCCTTTAGTGGGTGTTCTAGGTAAGTTTAGCTGCAGTTTGAAAGTCTGTACACTGAGATGGATATACTGATTTGCGGTGTGGAACACCACAAACGTGCTTTGTTCTGTCTCCAAACTTCGCTGCTGAAAATAGTTTTACAATATAATTGCACCTGCACTCTTCAGAGGGCTAAAGACAGGGATCCAGAGTGGCCTGCAGCACGTGTGGTCCTTGTGAAACTCTGTAACCTTTCTTGCCCCACAGGAAATAAGCTCAATTAAAAGCAAAGAGTGATGTTCACCATGGTGCTTTATTTCTCCCGACTGCAGTGACGTCTGGAAATAACGGAGGCAGGTAATCTGATGCTAATGTTATTCAGTTGTTTGAATTCTTCTGTTGCCAGCTACACATGTGGGATATTCTACTTGCTTAGCATAAATTTGAGCAAGATAATAATCTACCAAGAACAGGTACTTTTTGCCATGAAGAGATGACATTATGGATGATAACTAGAGAGAACAAATCCCTCGGGAATCTAATGAGTAGCATGGTGCTAGCACACTCCTCTTACCACACTCCTGCTGATGGTCTACACATGCTGCAGTTGCAGGTTATGTCTTTGGGCCAGCTTATCCTCTAGATGTGACTGAATATATCTGACTCCAGGCATTTGGAAAGGAAACTGCTTACCATTACAGCCTGTCTGCTTATACTGAGATGACAACGGGAACAGTTTGAAATGGTATGGTGAACACTGAGGACAAAGTATTCAGTTACTGCACTTATTAATTATGACCACTTAAACACCACTGTAGGCACGCAACTTGATTTACCACTAAAATGACAGCCTCTTGCTCCTGGGAGCACACAGGATCATGGAAAAGTAACACAGCACAAGATAGTGAAAAACTGAGGGCAGTAGAGAGGAGAATGTAATTTGCAACTGCAGATCCTGAGATGCATTAAATGCATAACATTCCCTGGTAATGAAAAATCCAATTTGGATTTTGGGTCTCAAAAGCGGTATTGTAAGGTCTGCAGGCAGTGTTTGAGGGAAACCTGGGGGAGGATTTGTTCATTCTGCATTTTTCAGTATTATGATAATATTTTTAATAGGGGTTTTGCCACTTTTCACTCACTGCCTTTGTTCAAAACCCCTCTGATTTTATTCTAAATCGTACAACATTCTGTTCTTCCTTTAAGTTCAGCTACCATATCCAAATGATTGTGTGCAACAAAAATATCAGAAAATTGAATCAAGAGAATTAAAGAAGGTTCAGGACTTTCTTGATTGTTTTTGAGCTCAGTCTATGGTTTCTTGCTTTCCAAGTGCCTCCCAATGTCTTAAAAATCTGAATGTGAAAAACCTGCTGAAATTACTTGATGACCAGAGCTTGCCTCTTGGAAATAACTAGGTATTTCTTTTTCAAGGTTTGAATAACCTAGCTAGAATAAGCAATCCATAGGGCTAGGCATCAGGCCAAGGAGGTGTGATTACAGGCTAAGAAGGTATAACCAAAGGCAAAATCCCTTGGTCAGCTCTAGTAACCACAGGGACAAACGCAGAGAAGGAAAGAAGGGCAGAGGACCTCTCTTGCCATTAATTGTCTAAGTGAGCCTAAGGAGATTAGCTGCACAATTAGGTATTTAATCAGCACCACTCCCAGCCCGGGTAGCAGCTTGTCTTGTGTTTGCTTCCCTATTATATGCCTGAGATCTGACCTTTACGTGGAGACTGAACTCCCTTTGCAGCCCCTCAAATCCCACACCACTCTATGTAATAGGATAGCACACACACCCCAAGAAAGCCTGCGAATCCATCGGCACAGGATTTGCTTGCCAGTCAACAAGCCTTACTTGCTTTTTCAATGGTTCCTTTCCTTAACAGTCAAAAAGCAAGTCATGGGAGGCAGGCACAAGAAAGAACTGGGCCACTAACAGCAAATGAAGCAGTTGTTCTGTTCCCAATAACAAACTCGATCAAAATATAAGCAATTTAATTTAATCATTGTCAAACCACTACCAATTAATTCTGATCTAGCTCCAGCCTCCTTGATAGCATTTGTTGTGGGATGAACTGCTGCTGTTAACCCTTTAGCTCTGGTCATCTCTTGGTATCTGACCCTGGCCACTGCGTGCTGAGCTGGGGTGTGCAGGCTCTGCACAAAGTCCCACAGGCTGCACCAAATCTTCCCTACCTTCTCTGAATCTGTCATATCTACATGTGCAAGTAGAAGCAGCACACTATTTTTCTCTGCATAAACACACAGAAACAATTTTCAGAAGATCACAAAGCGTTTCTGGGTTGGTTTTGTGTTGTTTTTTTTTTCATCCTAATAACCCATTTATTTTGGTAGCTGTGTGTGCGTGCTAAGAGGGGATGCTTTTAGGGATGGCTGACTGTAATTATACAAGACAAGAGCAGAGAAGCTGCATTCAGATTCATTCCCTCCACAGTCAGAGCCTTGATTTTCTGAGAATTAAATCCCCATAATGAAGGGGATGCCTTTGCGTGCTGCTCTTACTGTTTTACATCTCTCATTGCACCCTCTGAGTGCACAAAAGCAATGACTGAATGAGTTCAGAGTTTAACTTGCAAAGTAAATTCAGCATCTCCAGGTCAACGTTACATAAATAGTCAGGATGTGTGCTGGAAAACTATGCACAGTATTGCAGTGCTGCTTCCTCTGCTTTGTGCAGCCCAGTTCTATTCTGGCAGTCCCACCAAAGCAAGGATTATGGTAGAGAGATCAGAGAGGTGCAAAAGAGAGAAACACGGGGAATAGGAAGCAGCCTCTGCCTGCATCTTTAAAAGCAGGGGTTGTGAGCTGCTGACATTGCAGGCAAAGGGCCTGTAAGCACTGCAGTGATACATGAAGGCTGAAACAATAACCACACCATGTTCAGGAAGCCCTGACCTAATGGGCTCTCTCTGGCTCAGCAGGCCGGAGAGGAGCAGGGAAGGACAGCCCTGGACCAGGCTCACAGCTCTGTTATCCTTTGCTCAGCCCTGCTGCAGTGAAAGCATTTCGGGCCAGCTGGATGCTGATTCCATCCTCAGCATCGCCACAGAGCACTCTGTGATAAGAATAATTTTAATTTGTCTGCACGTTTTTTTGCCCCCACTTAAAACAGGGTAATGATTATTCCCTTTCCCTCATGTTCCCAGGCTTTGTCTGCACGTTGTTTTTTTACCCCTATTTAAAACAGGGTAATGATTATTCCCTTTCCCTCATGTTCCCAGGCTTTGTCTGCCCTGCTCATGTAAGTCGTAAGTTCCTTAAGGCAAGGCTTGTCTTTTGCTGTTTGGATGGGCTTTGTGTTGTGCCACCTGACCTGAGAGGCACTGCCACACTACAGCATTAATAACAGATGCTGAAGCAATGCCCGGTTACAAAAATAAACCCATGAAAAATACATCCATGACCCTTGTGTACAGCAAAGTGCTGCACACAGGCAGACATCCATTAGGGGAAGATGTAATATCACAGAGTGGTCTGTACTCCCTCACCCTCTTTTCTCTTTCCATTACTTGCAATAAAAACACATTTCAGATCAAAATTTCTTAGAATTGGTTAGAACCTGCCTTATTTTATCCACCTATTTCCTCTCAGATAGTGAATTGTATATCGCAAGAGATAACAGGGTTGAAATTCCTCTGCAATCATCAATATAATAGGTTGTTTTAACATTTACTTGAGCATATTTTCTTTTAAGAAGCTCAAAACCCAATAAAATTAAGCCCACAGCAGTAGGGAAAGAGAAAAAAAACTCCACAAAATAAACCAAAAACCCACCCAAAACACACACACAAAAGAAAGGCATAAGAGGGAGAAAATAAAGCTGCTGTAAGCTCATGTGGAAACAATCTGATTACCATCAATTCCCCAAAGTGCTGGCCAGAGAAACATTTATGTAGCTTATAAGTTTTGACAAGATCACAACCCAAGGTAGTACAGCTGCAAGTGATTGATTTTTCTATGTATTTATTGAAACCTCTGAGAAAATAATAGAGATGGGAATCAAAATCCTGTCTTCTGTGTAGCTATAGAATATTACCAGTAGGCATGCAAGACAAACTCACTGGTATTGTTACCAAGATCACAAAGATGCACATCCCTATAGCAACGGGCAAGTGAAAATGTTGCTTAGATTTAAAAATCGGACTGTATTTTATTTACAAAATAATTTCCTACCAGCCGTTCCATTGTAAGAAGTGTTGCGTGTGTCGCCGTCCCCCCGGCTTTTTGCTCAGTTACAGAATCATTTGGAGCATGTCTAAGTTCTAGATGGTAGGTTAATCAGGGTAGGAAACCAACAAACTAGCTGGAGTTTTTGGTGTTTCATTCAAAAGAGTTAATGAACTATTGGCCATTGCAGACATCACCAAATTAACCACAATCAAAATCAGGTGCCTATCAAGAGATGTTACGTTGTTTTTAAAACAAAGAGTAGAGCTAGTAACAGCTACCGAATGAGAAACATTTTCAGGTGCAACTGTTAACTTCCATTTTGAAGAAGCAAAGAGATTACTATAGAAAAGGATTAAGGCGACAAGAAGTTACTGACATTAAACTTTCTCCTAGCATCTAAGCATAGAAATTATAGCCAGCTAAACTGCTTGCATAAAATCTCTTATTTTATCACTCCTTAAAATGACAAACTCTTGGGCTGCAGCAACTTTTGTCCACAGCTTGGGAAGACCTGCTTCATAGTACTCAGTCACAGAAAACCACTAGCCTTTTGCTCCTATTATTCTTATTTTATTTCAGGTTTTAGAAATGTTGCAGCTCTCCTGTGTTATTTGTGTCTCAGCTGGAGCTATCAGTCTTACATGAACCTTCAAGAAATCTGCACTGCAACAATCTTCACCTCGCGTGAAGATCAGAAGGTGGACGGGGTCATCTCCACTTTGGCAAATTCAGCAACTGGCTCCAGTCAGGGACAAACATGGCCCTCATCTAAATGGAATGGACGTGCACAGGGACCTGGCTAAATGACAAGATGCACAAACGCATTCTGCATTTGCCTGGGACCAATGGGAAAGGTTAATTCCTCTCACAAATCTTTGCAGCAGGTGGAATCAATAATTCTCCACAGTATATGAAGACATAAATGCTTCCAAGACCATTTTCTTTCCTAGTTGAAAACAAAGTCTTAGTCACCTATATCAAGACAAACAGACTACATAGCTTTGATGTTTCCAGCATTAGCCTTTTTCCAATTCTGATGAGTCCTTTTTTTCCCCTCACACTGAGTCTTCAAGGATTAAGGTATCACACACCATTAAATCTCTCATCCGTATCATCTAATTTACTTGGTACTCTCCACTGAAAAATAATGGACCCCGTGATAAACATCTCAAATGCTATTTCAGGTCAGACATGGGGTTTTTGGAGCTAAGAGGAAAACAACAAAATAACAGAAAGTAAATTTAACCGTAGCCAGATCACGACTGCAGTTTCTGTATAATATAATCTCTCCTCCTCTCCCTTCTTTGGCCACTCAGCTGAACAGAAATCCAAACTAACCTATTCATTTACCTAGTCCTGGCTACAAACATTGAAAGCCCAAACTGCTGGTTCAACTACAGTTTGCATGTGGTGAAGCAGACGAGTTCCTGGTCAGAACAGTCATCAGCTTTTAAAAAATAATAATCAGTATGTCAAGCTGCACCTGTCATAAAAATATTTACATTTTTGACACGTTCTTTTGAAAAATCTTTCTGATTTCAAAATGCTTTTCTTCAGCCCAAGCAGCATCTGAAATTCTCAGCCCTCTCCAGCTTCCATCAGGCTGTCAGAAACGAGAAGCATTTATCATAGAAAATTCTTACTCAGTATGAAATATTGCAAAGGTAATGTGTGGCCAAGCCAGTGATCTACATTTCAGCATTCCTGGAATAACAATACAGAGGGGAGACAGAGCGGACAGATGAGCAGGAAGAGACCAGAGTCACCAGATGAAAGGAATAAACAAGTTTTAAAGAGAAATAGGGAAGAGGGAGGTGCATACGTGGCAAACCAGAGAGGTAACAGGGAAGAGTCTAAAACGGAGAAAACAGAAGTGGAAAGCAGAAGAGGAGGAAGTACAGAGGGAGTATCCTGGGAGTAAAGTGTACTGGGAGTAGGGGCAAACCTGAGGACTGTGCATCACATTGCAGATAGGTGGAACTGAGAATTCAATGACCAAGGTCAAAACATGACATTAAAAAAAGGGGATTTAGCCTTATATGGTCCTTGCAGATTATTTCTATTTCAGTATAGTGTCATTGCTCTGCATCTGGATAAGAAACCTGTCATGATGTCCTCTGGACTCTGCTGAGCAGGTAGAGATACTGCAGCTTTAAATAATGATTTTAGTATGCTTTATGGGGATGATTTTTGCCACAATTACATGAGGCTGTGAAAAAAATCTCTATGATATTTTACTACGTAGGCTTAGGAGCTCATTAAAATGCTTATGACCTTCATTTTGGGGATTTATTATATCACTGACTGGAAGACTAATTTTCACGACTAACACGAATAACTTTGCTGTTCTGTATTTTCCCTATTTTCTCCTTTAAAAATTTTACACATAGTATCACAGTGAGTTCTAGGCCACTTAGGTATGGTTCTTAGAGCTGGTATTTTGATATGTAGGTATTTCTGGCTTTGGAAGTTGGAATTGTGACATTTCACAGGAAATTTGTTATTAATTAAAATAAAAATTAGAGAATCCAGATGTGCATAACTGCATTTTATAGCTCCTCCCATTTTAAACAGCTGCGACATTCTGCAACAAACCAAGATCCTAGTTTTATGTTTTGGGTTGCTAATTAGTTATTATCTTTTACAGCTTTAATCAATGACCTGCTAAAGCTAAACCAGACCAGTGTTCTGTGCCATTATTTGTAAATTAACCTTTAACAGTCTGAAAGCAGCAGCACTTTTGGCCCCTGCACATTCTTTGCAGTGACTGCTTGAGTCTTAATTAGCCCCTTTTTCTGTAGCTAAGGAAGGTCATTTGAAGAAGGTGAATAGAAACTCACTGACATTTAAGCAGAAATTGTTCTGCGTTTACAGCCGCAATGTAAAGCTATATCATATGAAGTATGTTATACCTGAGGTCTTATAGCACCCATTTATTTTCTTAGGCTTTCTCTTTAATCTTTAGAAAAATGCTTCAGGAGCCAAGAGCCTTGTGACAGCACTGTGGTCAGCTTTTACTGGAGCGTTATGCCTGCCGAATTTCAAGAACAGCGTGTGTTGCAACAGTGAGAGCGCCAAACTTAAAAAAAAACCACACCACATCATTCATTCCCTTCTGTGCTGATGTTAAATGGACTCAAAATGCAGAGAGATCAAATGATTATTCCATGAAAAGAGCAACTAACTTCAGTGTGGCTTGCTGTCCCCCGTGACAATCTATTACCCAGTCTCAGTGTGTCAGTCTTCTTTCCAGTGACCTATGCTCAGTAGTCACTTAACAGTCTACCCTGTGCCGTTCCCAGAGCTATCTGCCTCCTGTAGACCTTCTAGCATCATTTTCCAATTGTTTCTCTCTACCAGATTCTCTGTGCTCACCTTCCAACTCCAGAATTTTTACTGGTACCCCCCTCTGATTCCTCTGCTCAAATCTCTCCTGTTTATACTAATGCCCCACCTCTCACTGGGGCCATTCTCATACTGTTTCATTGGAAGAAAGTGTCTCTTTCTGACAAAATGTTCTTATTCAAATAGGATTTACTTGTTCGACACACAAATTAGTCTGTGAAACACCAAGTCACGTATGCCACAATAACATTAGATAATTTAAATAATTTCATCTTCTATCAAGGCATTCTTGGGCATTTTTATTAAAATCCACACAAGCATCCCCTTTCCTTTCTTCACAGCTTTCCCACAGTCATTCTGTCCACAACAATCTACCCCAAACCAGTGGTACAAAACTTACTAGGAAGACTGACTTTACCTTTCAGGTTTGATTATTTGCCACATTTATAGTTGCTTCTCATTTAATTTTTAGTATTCATCACTTATTCTACAGCCATGCCCCATCAGTGGACCTCTTCTGCATTCCAGCTGACTGCAGCAGGAACCATCCTCTGAGAGCAACATAAATTTATTTCAGAGCAACTGCAGTTCCCAGCATAAAACCAGGACAGTCTGAGAGTAGGCATGGAATATCCCTAACTACCATGACATGTGTAAAAAGGTCACAGGTAGGCAGGAGGTAAGGAACAGCAGGAAAAACTGAATAAAGAGAGGAAACAAACTTCAGAGGACAAACATTGAAAGAGTTAGACTTGGGGTGATGGGAAACAAGGAGTTAGGGAAACAAGGAGTTATAGATCTTTATATAAAGATTATAGAATAGAATAGAATAGAATAGAATAGAATAGAATAGAATAGAATAGAATAGAATAGAATCATTAAGGTTGGAAGTGACCTCAAGGATCATCTAGTCCAACCGTCCCCCCACCANACTAAACAAGCCCAGTTCCTTCAGCCGCTCCTCATAAGACCTGTGCTCCAGCCCCTTCACCAGTTTCGTTGCCCTTCTCTGGACACGCTCCAGGGCTTCGATATCTTTCTTGTGGTGAGGGGCCCAAAACTGGACACAGTACTCGAGGTGCGGCCTCACCAGGGCTGAGTACAGGGGGACAATCACCTCCCTATACAAACATACATGTACATAAAAAATTATATATGCATAGCACATCCAGTCCTCTTCACCCCTAGAGTTGATCTCTGGGTTTCTGGGGTATAATATTCCCCTGCCTTTTCAAGTAGCTATGAAACCCACAGCTAACCTGTCTCTCCTGCTTACTTCCCTTCAGGAATAGCAGCCAATATTACTACTGCTGTTTACTTGGCCAGTTCAAGGGATAAACATATGCACCACGAATGTCACACATGGAGGACTGCCCATGTTGAGGTCACTAGATTCTCACACAATATAATTGCTTTTTTCCTAAGAGTGCTTTAAAAAACAAGGCTACAACCTCTCTTCCCCAGCTCATTACCTGGGAAAAGGAAACACAAACGACACATATACTTCGAAGAATGTTACTGACAAAAAATCAGAAGCATAAAATTTGCATATTTTAGGACAGCATTTGCCTATGCAACCTTAATTCAGTCCCTTGGGCAGATTCGTAAGGCTGAAATTCTAGCTTCTTTGAAGTCCGTGGGCTATTTGCCACGGACTTCAGAGATGCCAGTATTTCGCCCACGGTCTTCACCTACATGCTTCTAAATTTCAGAGGCAGGTTTTTTTCAGGAGGTCTTTTCCTCTTTTGTTTACAGTGTTGTCTGAATGGAAGTATTTTTCCCCCTCTATCTACGTGGTGTGTTTACTGCACACACACAAAGCCTACATTGAATACAGGATTTAAAATTCTTTGTGGCTGTTTTTCATCACAAAACCTTATCATTCTCCTGAGTCTTACACGTGCTATGAAAGTGTCTTTAGACTGGTTTTGTGATGCACTTGCATTGCCAGTTCTGTTTTGTTGATTGGAACCTGGTGCCCACTGATTCTAAGCTCTGAATTACGCGCAGGTCTGATTCATTGATTCTTCAGTGCTGTATGTTTAAAGCAAACTCTCTATTCCTCTTCGTTTCTATTACGAGCTCCCACCATTTCCGCAAATCAAGCTCCAATTATTCCAAGTTACACATCCAGAAAATAAAGTTCGCTCAGACTAGTGGTGACCTACAGAAAGTCTGACACAATTGCCAAATCTGTCGAAGGACATATAGCAGGAATCAGAAATCTGTCTGCATTTCCTGGACACACTATATAGCATGTGAGGCACAAATGAGATGCCAGAGAGAGCTAAATCCAATGCTATCCCCTACCCAGAAGGAGTCTGAGCCTTCTCATCCCACTTCACTTGGAAGTATCCTGAGTATCAACCTACAAACTATTGGACTGGTGCATAAGAAAATACAAAGACAATTAAAAAATGTGAGAAGATATTTCCTGCATGGGTAGAATATGCAAAAAAGTCAATAGGAGTGCTGTCAGTCAAATGGGGACCAGGTTTTGCTTGGACAACACATGTTTGCTGAAACATCAGGTGTTGTTTGAGTACAGCTATGCATTAGGAATTAAGGATTTACTGATTTAACACTTGACTTGTTCATCCTTCTTAAAGTGTTTCTATGACATCATCTTTGAATGCTCTCATTGATTAACTCTCTGAATCTGTCTCTGTGAGGCATCTTACCCGTGGCTTTTGTGGATTGTTAAATTAAATGAATGGTTTAGTGACAGACTGACTGGGATTAATCAATTGACTAAAGCAACTGCATGGAGAATGTGTGCACAGAACAGGCTTGGAAATGGTTTCTAGTAATAAGAGCACAGTGTGCTGATTTAGGTATTAAGAAAAAAACCAAATCTCTGTGAGGGTGCTGAGGCCCTGGCCCAGGGTGCCCAGAGAAGCTGTGCCTGCCCCTGGATCCCTGGCAGTGTCCAAGGCCAGGTTGGATGGGGCTTTGGGCACCCTGGGCTGGTGGGGGATGTCCCTGCCTATGGCAGGGGAGCGGAACTAGGTGGGCTTTAAGATCCCTTACAATCCACACTATTCTATGATAACAGAGATAATAAATAGCTTATCTAGGAATTTATCTGGACACAGGTGCATTCCATTCATATGCAAATGTTGTCAGGAGCAAATGTATTTGCTGACTCAGCTGACTGCAATTGACCACCATGAGATGAACCTCTTCTGAAGAGCATTGGTTGTGTATGTCAACCCAAGGAAAAATATTACAGGTCTTGAACCTAAGCCATAAAGAGAAAGAAGCACTCAAAGAGATATTTGTGGGAAATTGTAGATGGGATTCTAAAATGGTGGCTGTAATTTGCTGAAAATGCTATGAGAATTAAGAGAAACATTGAGCCTAACTGAGATTTCCCTATACATCACCTGTTTGCTATTAAGGACCAGGGATATCTGTAGCTTTTGCTTACAGAGCATGGAGAAGAATATTACCTGAAACCCACTAAAAAAAAAAAAAAGGCTAACTAGTATTATGTCAGGGTCACTGATTCCTTAGGAGTGGACAAAGACACACACAAGAAGGTGTCTTCATTGTGCAGGAAAAAATACTCATTTAGAAGGAACCTGATTCACAAAAATAGGATTTAAAGCTGTAACTAGTGTGGATAGTCCTTAATGTCATTTTAATTAGTCACATTTTCATATATGGCAGAAAGATTTCATGTTGCTAAAGGTATTTCTTAAAGACTGTTTGAACACATTACCTAGAAATAAAACCCACAGACAAACAATGATCTAAAATGCTCTGTTCAAGGGCCAAAGTAGATAGCTTTGACACTTGGACTGTCACCTTTTCAGCTGCCCAGCTCCACAGGGCCTCCTGCCAGCTTCTCCTCCCACTATACCTTACAGTTTTCTCCACCCTACAAAGTCACCCACATCCAGACCAGCGTGCGTGACAGGGATGCATTCATTGCACAAGTACCTCATGGCATGGTCATAGAGGGAAAGAGCAGTAAGACCCAAGGGTTAGTGCTACTACTCAAACAAAGAGATGTTAGGTTCCCAAAGTGAGTCTAAAATGATAAGACTCAAAAAAAAAAAAAGCAGGGAGGAGTCCACGTAGTGGAACAGGGCTCTGGGACCCAAATGCCTATGGGCATCCTCAGAAGACAAGACCATCCTACCTTTGCATTCACATTCAGGTACTTTGAAATCTGCATTACCAGCAAGCAAACATCTGGGTGAATATTTGCATCCATACTGAATTTGGCATAAGGTAATGCACTAAGAGCTCAGTCAAGGATGATTAGTGCAGCTGAAAGCCTGAGGGAACCCCTTGTAAAGGTTAGAGTGTACTTGTGGTGACATTTTCAAATGCAAGCTCAACAGTTACATGCCCTTCATAACATGCACAAGATGTGTCTTTCTGCACAGACTGCAACAGAAGGAAGAGCACACAGAACGCAGGTAATTATAACCTAGGGGCCCACTATGTATCACATGAATTTCCAAATCTGTTTCTGCAAACGACCCTTCTGCAACACCAATGCAGGTTTTGTTGGGCACCATTAACTCATGGATATGTTGTAACTGATTGTAAATCTCCTCCGCCCTTTTTTCAGGTAAAATTCCCATTTTAAGCCAAGGAAAAGTTTTGCACCAAAAAGTATTAACTTAAAGCAGCTCTCACATCTTTTCTGCTGGAGATCCCACTTCTCATCCTTTGACCCGTCTCTGTGATATGAGCATCACCCCTCATTTGAATTCCTGAGGGACTCACAATGCTCACAGAGCTGTCAGACAGGGCTCAACACAGGGCATCCACTAAGTTGACAGCTTAGTTTGGACATGACTGAAACTGCTGATCACACCAGTGACTGGCTGCTCCGCTACTTCTATTGTCCCTGCTCCAACATGGTAAGTGAGAATATTTCATTGCCTGCACTGCAAAAGATACAGGAGATTTTCTTTTTTGAACTCAGTGAGGACCTTTAGCCAATTCTTAGTGACTGCTGTGAAGTCATCAGTCAGTGATTGAGTAAATGGAGCAACATTCTAAAATGTATTTTTGGTCATTTATTTTGACAAGCAAATAATCATTTAGTTTCCATCATCGTGTACTGGTTAATGAAAACAGCTAGCAAAAAAAGCAGGTCTGATTTCACCGCAGAAAATGAGAAGAGACATCCAAAGAAACTTACTGGGTTTGTAAAAATAACAAAGGGGGAACTGATAAGCTCCTACCCCAGTTCAACTGTTCCTTTGAAAGGCAAATCAGGTCTAGTCCTAAGCATTTTGAATCTGAATATACACAGCAGAACTGAAGCCCTTTCATTACACAAACCGATGACCTCCAAAGGCAGGGATCAAGGACTCTTATCTCCAGTGCTCATCTGAGACTCAGTAGAGAAAACGATGTATTTTTGTGCTTTATTATTCTACTCTATCTAGATTCCACAGAATAATTTACAAGAACTTCACTCAGAGAAGCAAAACAGAAGAAAAACTAAGATGGAAGCATTAGGAAGTCTACTTCAGTTAACACTAGTTCCTCACATGTATTCTGGATTTTCACACCCTTACCTGGAGTAGCACTGGAGACTGTTGGCCACTGCTGATCAGGCCCTCCTGGTCCTCCACGTAGGACTGCTGCCTCCTCCATATGCACAGCGCTGAATAAGCATATGTCATAGTTAGATTATACAGTTCCCCTCTGCCCTGGGCTTTATAACATTTCCCTTTCTTGCTGCTCTTCAAAGTTCGTAACTGTTTGTTGCTGTGCAACTACTACAATAGTATGACATGATACTAATAAATTCTGCTGGAGCATTGGAGGACTTGCTATTTTGACTTAAATAATCTTTGATTATTTCCTAGAACACAATCGTGGCATAATTTATAAGACAAACATACCTGCAGGACACTTTGCTTTCATTGACTGGAAGTCGCTAACAAGGAAGTCACACGCCTTTGCTGTTACGCTGTATTAGCATTAAAGCAAATGGTAAAAAGTTGGTGGAGTTAGTTCTGAGCTTCTGCCATGGTGCTGCTTTAACAGATCCCACCTTTCTGGGTTACTGCATGCTTCTCGTGAGCAACTCAGAAAGAGAAATACATTCTCTCAAATGCAGAAACTAACACGGCAAATTTTACAGCGGCACGTTATGAGCACTTGGCCTTGAAAGCACTGATTTTGCTATTAGCCAGCACCTCAAATGCAAGGAAAAGAAAAACTCTGCTACCTTTAATGCAGGCACGTATTTGTGTGCCATTCCCTCGAGAAACAGAATTCTATGATTGCGGCCCTGCTCTCTGCTTATCTGCTTCTCATCTCCTTTCCACACTCCCAGCTGAACTTAACAGGCAGTTTCAACCAAGTGTGACAGATGTCAAGGGTCCTATGGATACCAAATTTCTACAAGCCTTATTAAAAATTAGCACTTTAGGAAAATCACCAGCTGGAGAGGTCACACAGGCTCAGAACCTGCAATTTCAGGTAAGGATGAGGGTTGCCAATGGGACAGAACAGAGCAGAGGAACACATACATTTCCCAGAAAGGCTTCATTAGTTCCCTTCCTTGTGGGATGAATTGATTTAAATGAGCTCTGACTTTTCATTAATTGTTCAAGTAACTTCAGGCAAGATCTTGAACTCTGTATAGAAAAGAATGCGGACCCACAGGATCCTGGTAGGAATATACAAGAGCAAGCCTGACTCTGAGGACCAGTAGATAAGATGCTCAGGTAGGCAGGAGAATTACTCCTTTAGGATCCTGCTCCCCGGATTGTTTATTCACTTTGCAATAAGCTTTCAGGGATTAAAAAAAAAAAAAAACAAAACCAAAAAAAACCCAAACCACAATGAAAAATAGCAGGAACATAAAAGAAAGAAATCAGTTTGCCCAAGAGGACACAGAATCAAGCTTGCTCCTTTTTTCCTTTCCTTCTGGTCCCTGAAGTTTAGGTTCCTTTTTATCCATCAGCCCAAAGTCAGCTGGAGAGGTACACTGTGCCCTCACCCACATGCAGCACAGTCTCAGGGATGGACAGGCTGAATCTGAGTTTTGGACCTCAACCTTATGAAGACTCTTCAGCCCAGTGGATAATGGATAAAAGGTCCCACTGCACCAACAATTTGGGGAAAAGCATGCTGTCCTGCACTTCGCAGTGCTACTCGGAACTACTGCAGCCTTATAAATGCATCTAAACCTGTAAGGTAGTCTTCCTAATCATGTCAGATTACTCCTGAATATATAACCGGTGTTCTAATCTGCTCAGGAAGGGAGAGCAAAGATATTATTTTATTTGGTCTCTATAAAACCACCTTTATTATAATACTCTTCCTTTTTTTTCAGGTGTACTGAGTACTAAATTATAGCAGAGACTGCTTGTGATGCCAGGCAGAGGACCTTCAGAGATGTCTAAAGAGATTTGGACACAGCCTCACTTTTCCTTCTTTGAAAATCCATCTCATATCTTCAAAATGTCCTTTAAACTCTGTTCATCATCTTGATTGCAGCATGTGGTTAATAAACCGACTGCGGGAGCAGCATACTTTTATGGTAACGAGAGACAAGATGGAAAACGCATCGATGCTGAGGGGTCTATTGAAACATATCAGCATAGATGATTACAGGGAGCTTTAAAGTAAATATAATCACAGTTAAATAATTCAATAATTGGAGCAATTATGCCTTGACAGTCAATGTATAAAAAGGCAGGAGGTAAACACAAAAAAAGGCACCGATCTATGGCAGTGTAATAATAGCATAAGATGCAGTCAGACTGCATCTGTAACACTTGGAGATCGGAAGTGACAGCAGCAGAACTCAGGTGCTTTCCATCTCAGTGTACAGATATCATCGGCCTAGGGCATCAGAGGAGCCAGACAGCTTTGTCCTTTTCACAGAGGACAAAGAGAGAATTCTCCTTCACGTGGGGAAACACCATACCTACCTTTGCATTCCTGCCCTTAGGGATGCAGAGTAGCGCCAGTCAGGATTGGGGTGTTTTGGCTGTAGAAACAAAAAACCCAGGATAATGTTGTTAATGTATGTTAAACGTGATGAGAAGCATATACATCTGGTTAATTCTGTCAGTAGAATCTTTAGGGAGCTACTCAATTTTTGTGAACTTTCAGAACTGCCAAATCCTTCTACAAATGTAGAGAATTTTTCAAATGGACACACAGAGATTGTCTCTGTAACAAAGGAAGTTGTTTGTATGCCAAGGCCTTTGGCTAGAGATGATCTCTGTGGAATGACATTTAAGCTGGAAATTAGCGGACAGTTATTTTGTACATTCATCAACATTCTGGGCACAGAAAAAAAAAACCACCCACATCATAAATCCATAATACACATTGTTTACCTGATAAGCTGAAGAAACTTGAGCTCCTGCACTGAAGAGCATCTTCCTAGAGTGTGTATAAAATACAGACCCCTGTGAAGGGGACACGTGGGGTAGTCTGTTTGCTCTGAGGTTTCTGCTGGCATTTAGCGTACTGCAGAGGACTGCACTAGATTGTATCAGATTTGCAGACTGCAGCAAGCCTTTTATCAAAGGCAGACGTGCTCTTTGTTACCAAGAACTACTACATACTCCATATTCATGAAAGGGTGCAAGAGGTGGAAGGGGAAAATAGCCAGCAATACCCTTTGACCAACAAACCTCAGCATACGCTGACCTGCTGCAGAATGGCTGGCTAAATAAAGAGATAACTAAGGAATCCTCCGATGATTGAAAACTGCTCCAGAAAAATCTCTTGTGCATTGTCAAGGGACCATCACGTAATTTTCAACTACAGCAATGAATGCAAGCTCAGATCCTTTAAAATGAAGCCCTAAGCACAGAACAAGGTTATTTCTCAGAATTCTCAAGACATTATTCTGCAGGTGATATCTCAGCCAGTGCTTAACTTCAAGCACTTGAATTCAAAGAGAGAACTTATGTCCAGAAACATAATGGATTACACACATTCCTGGTGTGTCTTGTACAGTGCCAAACACACAAATAATATATGACAGTAATGGTTTAATTCTCTTCAAGCTATTGGAGACAAATCAGAAATGAATTTGGTCCCATTACTTGGAAGAGAAAAAGAAAGCGTTGAACACTCTGAATTATTTAAAGCCAACTCCTTCCTCTTGAGGTTTGGCGTATGCTTTGCCCTGGATCAATAGGTTTTATTCAAATAAAAATGGAGCAATTACAAATTACGCTATCGCTCTATCACCATATTTCCCGGGTCCAGCATCACTCAAGAGTGAGATGCTCTTGGATGATGCGCATCCCAGTATTCTTTATGGTCTAAGTTACACAAAAGGGAGGAGGCTGCTATTTGCAACCACACATTAAACATCTGTGCTAGCAATTTCCTTCCCATTTAGTCCCCAGTTCTCTGGTATGCTCAGGTTCTGCTGACTTTAGCAGAAAATGGCTGACAAGGAGCCCATTATGCATGGTTCCAGTATTTTCCTGATTCATTCCATTTTGGCTCCAGTCCCAGCGATGTCAAAGCAACTCTAAAGTCAATCATGGAGTCAACGAAAGAGGATACAAAATAGTACACACCAATCAGACCCTCTCCTGAGTTTTTCTTTCTTGATGTATGAAGGGACCTGACACCAGATTTGGCTTTTCCCCTACTGGGGGATTTTCTTATAGCAGGGAAACTTCTGGGCTGGAGTTGGAGGGAAAAGTCCCTTTGCTCTTTTTTTTGTAACAGGAGAGGTGCAGGTTACTAATTTGCACAGATTTACAGGCAGTGTGAGGAGGAGGAATTTTACCACAGTCCCAGGCAAAATACAGATGAAGTGAGATTACATGAAAGAGCTGGAAAAGTCTGACAGAGTTGGGGAGGAGTGAGCAAAAAGGAAAATGGCCACTCGCTAACAGTATATAGATTTTTGGTTTTCAGCTGAGAGCTTTCCAGCTCTTGGCTAGAAGACAAAAATCTATGTTCTGTTGCAGTGGGAACTTTCAGACATCAAATCATAAACAGGCGATGATGGCAAGAAAAACTCATTAGTTAGAAATTCATCATTCATTCACTCCACACACACGGACCAACATTCACCATGTCAATATAACAGAAAGAGCAGCAATTGGAACATTGTGGTATTTTCAAAGGTTACTATCCAGAAACTGTGGCATCTTGTGGGTACTCCCAAACAGTTCTCTATTTGCTATTACTCTTTAAGCAGGGCTGTAGTGCTGCTCCCAGAGACGCAGAAGAAGGGAGGAGGGGACAGGATCAGAGAAATATACTCTGGAGACGGAGAGATCAATACAGTTGACTTTCAGAGGGAGAACAGGAGGAGCAGGCAGTTGGGCAGCATTCTGCCTTTGTCCAGACCTATTCTCACCCAGTTTTACCATGTGCTCACTGCGTGACTGGGAACTTACAGTCCTCAGCAAGAGACGCATGTTTGTCTCACCCTTGTGTTATCACAGGTCAACGTCCTGCAACTGGCAAAACTGGTGAAATTCCAGTTTTGACAGTGTAACTGGCTTCTCCTTTTGGTCTACTACAGACTGTAGGTCTTTAAGTTCCTCTGGTCATAAGAGAAAAGCTATTTCAATGCATTTTTAAATGAGACTGGGCAATTAGGACCAAGAAAAGCCAAAAAGCATGACCAATAATAGAAGTGACAGCCTGGTAGATGCAAACCTGTTCAGCAATATCTTCTCCCCCTTCAGATCCCGCAATGCTCCTTGTCATAGATCCATCGGGCATTCACAGTCTGCATGCTTAAATTGGCTTCTATCTCTGGCTATGAACAGTCCACCCACTGACCACCCACTGAAACCTGCCATGTGGACATGTGCTGTCACCCAGCACACAGTCACTATGTCATGACATGATATGGCCCACCTCAAAGTACAGCACAGTCTTCAGCATAGGCCCAGGGGACATGAGTCTGCACAGGAGCTGTCAGTTGGCTCCTCTGCAAAGCCCTGTCACAGGCTTTGCTGTGAGAAGTGTAGCTGCGCCATAAATCAACAACACTGGGTCAAGGTACAGCTGGCTGGGAAGCGAAAGTACGGAGAGGAAGTACAAAGAGGAACACGGACTCTGAAGCAGTCCAGATGGTTCCCAGTTGCATATCCCCACGCTCTCCCTAAGTCACACAATGCTGACGAGGATATTGTTGTTCCTTTAACCTCCCCAGCTCCCAACTCATGACTAGACTCTGTTTATCACATGCCAGCCCGTTCTACTAACTAAGCTAACCTTGGTTTGCCATTTCCCTCAGAGGTTTTTGGGGGCCATGTATCAAGCCCAGCAGTCCTGTTCTTACCACTTATCAGTGGAGGTGAGAGAAATCACATGAACCAGCACAGAAGTAATTGACCATCTGCTGTTTCTCCCATAACCTGGGTGGTTTTTTTGTCTGATTTAATAGCAGCACACATCATCGTAGTTGTGAGATGAGTCCAAATCTATCCAGGTGCCTATAGAAATGGTTGTCACTGCACCAGGTGGACATCTCAGGCCAAAAGTTTGCTCCTGTTGGTTCTTACAGGCATCAGGGTTACATACCACCAATCACATAACCACAAGCATTAATGTGACTGGTCATAAACAACCAACCCTATTTGAAAGTCTGATAAACAAAGGGAATGTCTAATATAAAATGGAGCCACCTTAGTAGCAAAAAAGGTCATGCAAAACCAGTTCTTTTCAAATTGCACAACATGGGCTCATTTAAGAAGCATTTCATTGGTTCATGGAGAATAAATTTAGTTGAAAATGCACTGTTACAAACATTTTACTCAGTTCTCTTTTTTAGCTAATACTTTAACACAGTAAAGATTTGTCCCTGGGATAGAAGGAATTTCTAAATTTTTTTTAAGGTTGTACTGATCCTGTATTCAGGAAAATCAATGCAGAGGTTACCATTCACCTCCACGGGTGTTAGAACAGGGCCTGCTTGAGGTAAAGGAGCGTGAATCAAACATTTACAGTTACCAGGTGATGAGACTGCTAAAAGCATCCTGCTTCGTATTTCCACACATCCGTATTTCCACACAAACGCACGACAGAGTGACATAAGGTTTATTTATCAAATATATCTGCTTTGAGGCAACAACAAAAGGCCTTTCAGAACCCCTGGCTGCACACAGCCCTGCTGCTTTTCCAGTGACACAAAGCTGACAGATGTGGGGAAACAAAGGCTGCTATTCCTGATTTCTTTCTGTAAATGTTTAGACTCAATTTGCTGTGGAAAACAACCTATTTATAGACTGAACATGTGTTTATCATACAAGAAATGAGAATGGAAAAGTGTGTCATTCAGAAGCCCAGAGATTCTCTTCCTGGCAGTGTTCATTTGCATTCCTAACGCGAAGAAAACTTAAGGTGAAGGGAACAGGCAAGTGCTTCTGTAAAGTATATTTCGAGTTCCAAGAGAACTTAACACTGGATGCAAATTTTCTGCTGGCACAGCAGTAAACATCAAACCAAGAGTCTGACTGCCCCGAAGCACAGAGTACTGTCCCTGCTTAGCAGAACAGGTTCAGATACTGCCACTAAACAAAAGAACAAACATTTATAGTTAACCTTTACAATGTCAGCAGGGCTGGAGAATTTCTTAAAGGCTTAAGTTCTTGAACTGAGACTGTAAGATATTCCACCATTAATACCTTTAAAGCCTCTGTGAGAAATCTCTTGGAGACTGCTCCAGACAATGCTGTGGGTTTACTAGATTTAGACACTTCAAACCATGCTTGCATTTTAAGGCAGTATCAAGATGTGTTCAAGTCAAGTGTTGTTTGTTTTTTCCTGTGTGTTTAGCAAGTTGGTTTTGAAGTGCAAAATACAGAAGAAGAGTCAGAAGCAAAGCAAACAGCCATAAAACTCCAGTGAACCCCTGGGTCTTACCATCACTAATATGCAGCTTCTGTTTCACTTTCTGAAAACTGTGCTTAGAGCACCATGCTAATTTATTTCTGAATAAAAAAAAAAGATAAAATGAAACACCATCAGCCACATGTGCCACCACACAAACAAGCTACAAGGAAATGTATAATCAGAAGAGTTTATAACTAGTTCTGACAAGTATCCAGACTGCCCACTCATCACTAGGAATGTGCCAGGCAGCCTTCTGGGGCAGAAAACTCCTGTTAAAGCCTATGTTGGTTTGATTGTTGTTCCCTGCATTGAAGGGAAAAGGTTGTCTTGAGATTCAAGACACAATGAATGAGCTTAACCCCACAGAACATTAAGAACAAGATGGGAGACATGAAAAGACAAACCAGGGAGCAGACACTACCCGGACA
This sequence comes from Psophia crepitans, assembly GCA_013399095.1. Taxonomy (NCBI): domain Eukaryota; kingdom Metazoa; phylum Chordata; class Aves; order Gruiformes; family Psophiidae; genus Psophia; species Psophia crepitans. Next base: position 30,383 of record VWZZ01001009.1, on the reverse strand, counting down.
TCACTTGGTATCTTCACAGGCATATGAAGAAAAAGACTCCAGACTAAAGCACCAAAACCATTCCTGAAAATGTCGGATCATCGCTGCAGCAGTGCCCAGTAACAAAATCACACCTTCACAAACCCCCTCCAGAGCTGTGTGCACCCCCCTTTGGAAAGGCAGGAATCCAGGCTTCCCAAAACCTCACGCAGTGCCAGCAACGAAGCCACAGTATTTTCCTATCTCTGTGTTTTGCCCACGCTGCCTGCCTGGTCACCCTGCAGTAGTTACCTAGCTGATGAGAGAGCGATACCCATTAACACCACGCTTTGACCCTTACCACCAGCCTCCTGCCAGCAGTAACTGTATTTCAGTGCAGCTCTAAGTATTAGTACATTTCTTCTTTTACAAAACACACTTGGTTTGAGATATAGGCCTCCAAAGGACCATACCAGCAAGCAGGCTGAATGCAGAAGCACAGGTTGTCTTGCAGAAACAAGCTCCCATTCCAGCATCACAACACCAGCAGTGCAAGTCAGAGCAGTCACACAGCAATCAGCGCTTCAACAGATACAAAGAATTCCCTACCTAACCGTAATACGCTGAGTTTTCCCTTCCACTGCATCCTCGTGATAACCCCATGAAGTCAGCCACAATTCAGTGTAAAGTAATTAACATGTTTGACTTACTAGCAAACATGAAAGGGACCAAGATCTTATTGCATTGAGTGTTACCGAGATCAGTCGCAAATAACATTGAAATATTTTTCCTCTCACTGTATAAACAACATTTAGAAAGCCCATTCACCTGGTCCTAGCCTCATCACTGAACAGCTAATAGAAGATCAATTTTCAGAAACAGTAAAAAAAAAAAAAAGACCCGTCACGTTATTCAACAGTAACATACACATCAAAGATCAGAGGTTAACTTTCTAAATCAACTCAAGGACAACGATGCCTGTTGCTGTGCTTCACAGGTGAAGGCAAGGGATTGTAAAGACTGATTAAAAGCTCACTTTACCTAAAAAGAGAAACACAGCTCTCTGAAAATGCAGTAATACAAAGATCATTATCCCTGAAACGCAGAATTTGGTGTTGCTAAGCAATGGATGGCATTTTCAGTGCCTATGCTGAGCAGGAAACAAGGGAAGGACAGGATTTTATGGTATGCAATTAGCTAGGAACTGGTAATTAATGAATGCCATTACATTCACCCATTTTCTCAGGTACACCTAGCATTTTCATAGTATGTACTGCTCCAGCACAGTTTACGATGCAGAGACCTAAAAAAAGAACTTGTGATGAGTAGGACTTGTCAGAATTTCACCTCTGTTTATATCATACAGAACTATCTGGATAACTGATTCCTCCTGGATTGTAACCCCACGCAAGCAGGCACTCATTAGTTTGTTCTATACACCTCTCTACTTCTGTGCTCCAAGTCTGGGCTGGCTTTGCTGCCTCTGCCTGATCTGCACTGATGTCCAAAACTTGCTAATTCATTGCACATAATAGAGCGATCCCTAAAGTGTGATAAGTATCTGACCGTTAAGCTAATTTCCTACTGGTCTTGCATTCAAAGTGAAGCCATTTCCCATTATTGCTGCTCTTTTTTTCCCCCCAGAAAAATCAGATTTAAGGTATTTATTTCATTCTCCAATTCTTCAGCATATCTGTTTAAAGAGCATGTCTCATGTTCCATCCTATATCAGATCCCAGGCATTTTATTACATCTGGAAAGATTTTAAGGTAAAAAAACTGTGCAGAAAAAGGAAAAATGCTTCCCCCATACCCTGCCACTGTGATTTATAGAAAACCACTGCATTAATTTTAAATGGATTAGTTTTGAATGGATAATCATCACCCTCTAAAAGCATTTTTATGGAAAACTTGCTCATCCTTAGGATTTGTGTAACTAAACAACAGTTTAAAAAAAACACTAACATCTTCATATGTGAATAAGCATAAGGAAACAAAGAAATAAATCATATTTCTGTGGCATGACTACACAAGTCAGGCTACTCTCTGTCCCACCACAGTTACTGCCCTAGCTTTCCCACGTCCGGAGGCATAGCACACATTAACGCAAGACCTGATCTTATGCCTGCCACAATTGGAGGGTACAAACAACACACAGTAATCGCAAAATTTCCCTCTTGTGAACCTGAATTAGTCTCTCCTGTGAGTGCTTCTGCGTTTAGTTCCAATACGTGTAGAAAGGAAACTGTACAGAGCACGCAAACCACACGCTAACTGCGGACTGCCTGTATGCCTGCATAAAGCAACCGTTAATTCTTCACTGTGGGAAAACGTTGAAAAGGTTAATACACTGCTGGCTAAACCTTAGGTATCAAACAAATTCCAATAGCAACCCAGCAGGATAGAAGTTGTCACACTGTAACAGAACAATGGGAACTTGCTGTCATTCTCTACAAAGATGTCACTGGACTGGCACTGTCCAGAAACCTGAAATGCAGCAGTGGGTAGAACAAACATTACCAAAGGAGGGATTGCAGTTTTCAGACAACTAAAACATGCCCACATTAGTAAGCAAAGCACATTGTTGCAATGCTCTAAATTCAACAGCTTTGTCTAGGTAAGAAATCAATGAAGTAGCAAACACCTATAACTGCCATAAAGTAATCTATTGATTTCCAGGCTAATCACTTTTTTATTATTTTTTTTCGTGCAATATTAGTTTTAGCATTAAAAATTGAAGACCACAAGTGTCATTCCCTAGCACTGTGGCAGCAGGTGACTAGATCTGTAAGAGAAAAGGGAAGGAGGCAATACTCCACAGAGCATACACTGCAAAAACGAAGTGAATCTCAACCGACAGATGCATATACCGAACTTACCAAATGGACCCTGAAAGCCCCAGTATTTACCTAGAAACAAAATGCATTGCACAGATTAGATTCATTAGACCCGTGTTTCACAGCTGTGTGTCAGTGAGCCCAAAAGGGAATAAGCTTAATCTGAGTTTTCCAGCTTGAACCTCTGCTGAAGAATAGATTTGCTCAGAGCACTGTGCTGACCATTTATCGACGTGGCCTCACCTCATTAGGAGTAATGGAGTCATTTTTAAGTATGATCAGGTTTTGTGCACTCTGCCCACTCTGTCCTGTCAGATGCCTCTCAGTCATCACTGCAGAGGGACCAGTAGTTCCTGTTGGGCCACAGGTATTGTAAAACATAAAAGTGTCACTTCCTGATCCTGCAGTTAGACATGCCTTATAGCAGTAGGTCTTAGTGAGAGACCCATTGCCCCTCACTTCAATGAAATGGGGTTGGACTTTTAAACCGTGGGGCAATCTGGCATCGATGTTGTTGTTGGCCTGCTTGTACAATTCAGCAGGGGACCGTTCTCTGACCCCACAGAACCCTGCACAGCAGGAGTCCCCATACAAACTGTATCTGTAGCACTTGATAACAGTTAGCCCAATGATCGTGAAAAGGAAAACGAAGGAGATGGCGCTCAAAGCGATAATGAGATAAAGAGTGATCTCTGAGTAATTGCTTGGACTTTTAATGTGCCTTCTTGTATCAGGGATGATTTTGGAAACTCTGTCCACCACGGCAATAGTGATGGCTACTGATGAGGACATCGGTGGCTCTCCATTGTCTCTCACCTCCACCGTCAGGTTGAAAGTAGGTGGGCTGTCCTCCCCCAGTTTGCGAGTAGTCCTGATCTCCCCAGTATGGAGCTCTACCCTGAACAAACCTGGATCTGAGGTTTGCACCAGGTGAAAGAACAACCAGGCATTTTGTCCTGAGTCCGCATCAATGGCTATAATTTTGGTTATCAAATATCCAGCATACGCTGAGCGTGGGATCATCTCCAGGGCTGCTGAAGTGTTGGTTGAGGTAGGATACAGAATCTGTGGAGCATGATCATTCTCATCCACCACATAGATGTAGACAGTGACAGTGCTGCTCAGTGGTGGGATCCCGGCATCCTGAGCCTGGACAACCACCTGGAACTCTCTCAATGTCTCATAGTCAAAGGACCTGACAGCATACATGTTGCCACTGTCAGATTTAATGGAGACATAGGAGGCGACAGGTAGCCCTTCAATCTCCCCATCTAGTAGAGAATAGGACACATAGGCATTTTCGGCAACATCTGGGTCAGTGGCTTTGATAGTGCACACCAAGACTCCGAGGGGGTTGTTCTCCGGGATGTAAACTGAATACACAGGTTCCTCGAAGCGTGGAGGATTGTCATTAATGTCAGAAATCTCCACATGGATCACCTTCTGGGAGGAGAGAGGGGGTCTCCCAGAGTCAGTAGCTGTAACTGTGATGTTGTAGGCTGCTGCTTTCTCATGGTCCAGTTTGCCCTGGGTGACCAAGGTGTAGGAGTTCTTGAAAGAATTGAGTGTGAAAGGGAGGCCGGGAGGAATACGCAGACTCACCTGCTTGTTCAGCCCTGAGTCCTGGTCAGTGACACTCATTAGGGCCACCACAGTTCCTGCCTTTGCATCCTCTGGCACTGGGCTGTACAGGGAGGTCAGGACCACCTCAGGAGCATTATCATTGGCATCCACAATGTTGACCAGCACCTTGCAGTGGCCAGCCATAGAGACAGGGCCCTGATCAGTGGCTTGCACATAGATCTCATAGGAGGATGCCTCTTCATAGTCCAAGGTACCATTAACCCGCACTTCCCCTGAGTGTGGGTCCACACTAAAGAGCTCCCTGACCTTCTGTGGGGTGTAGCTGCTAAAGGAGTAGATCACATCCCCATTGGAGCCCTCATCAGGGTCTGAGGCATTGAGTTTGACCACTAGTGTGCCAGGTGGGGCATTTTCCAGAAGGCTCACGGTGTAAGTGGAGCGGTCAAAGGCAGGTGGGTTGTCATTGGTATCCACAACTCGTACAGAGATCTGGGCTGTACCAGACTTGGGGGGGTCCCCACCATCCACAGCGGTGAGCACTAGCTGCTGCAGGGCACTCTGCTCCCGGTCCAGGGGCTGCTGCAGCACCAGCTCCAGGAGCTTGCTGCCGCTCTGGAAGCCTTTAAGGTCCAGGGCAAAGTGGCGGCTGGGGCTGAGCTGGTAGCTCTGCACAGAGTTGGTGCCCACATCGGGGTCCTGGGCACTCTCGATGGGGAAGCGGGCCCCGGGCACGGCAGACTCACTGATCTCCAGCCGGTAATCCTGGCGTGGGAAGCGCGGTGCGTTGTCGTTGATGTCCAGCACCTCCACCTCCACATTGTGCACCTCGATGGGCTGCTCGACGACCAACTCCAGGCTGAGGAAGCAGGCGGGGTTCAGCTCGCAGAGCGCCTCGCGGTCCATGCGCTCCCGCACCAGCAGCGCCCCACGGCCCAACTCCAGCTCCAAGTACTGCCGGCCGCTGCCCGAGGTAAGC
>VWZZ01001009.1:0-24357 GCA_013399095.1 Psophia crepitans | reverse complement strand
GCTTCGCTGCTGAAGCTTCGGGGGCGCGGGGAGGAGGGCGGGGGGAAGGGCCGCAAACCGCCTGCACTTCTGGACCTGCTGCTGCAGTGCTAAAGTACATCCGCTTGGGAGGGTTAAATCAGCGCAGGGCTCCGAAAAAAAATGGGCCTCCAGCCAGGTCTGGTGCCGTCTCTGTGTTGCTGCAGTATGTTTGACGACCTCTTTCTTGGAGACCTGCCCCTCTGCTCCCTCGGAGATTCATCCTTACTGCAGCACCGTCCTTCTGCCCAACCTCTGCGGGCCCCCCTGCCCCGCTTCCACCCTCCTCCTACTCAGCTCCCTCTCGCCCTTGCTGCAGCCACTGTGCCCCGACAGCAGCTTGGCTGGTAGAATTCTGCAAGTCACACCCAGGAGTTACGAGCATTTGTGGTGGGCTTCAGCTTCTCATCCAATGCAATACACAATCTCAAGGTGATCAAGTGCAGCTGGAGAGAAGATGGAACACGATCTGTTTTCCAGTTACAGTTTTTTCCTTCTCTGCCCTCGTGATGGAGGGCTGACAAAAAACAGGGCCACAAAATCAAACAAACTCAGCAGTGGGGGTGAGGGTGCTGCAGCTGCAATGAGTTTTACCCCAATGCCACAAATCCCAGCAAAGACAATAAACTTCACCATTCATTCATATAACATCTAAGCTGACATATTTAATGAGACAAACAACAGGACCAGAAAGGTCCTGAAAGGTTGGATGAGATGATCCTTGTGGTCCCTTCCAGCCTGGGATTCTATGATTCTATGACCTAGCCCCCCAGGGATGCAACTACATTGTTCCTTCTAACTAGTGTAGATTCTGCTTCTTTGCTAGGATTTCTCTCCCTGGTGTATTTTTTCTTGCTTACCCCACAAAGTCTTTTGGAACATCCAATGAATCCTCTCTGGATTGGGCTGATCTATCAAGGGAAGGGTGTGACACCAACATTCAGCTAAAACATTTTTCATTGCCCTTTGTGGGCCTGGGCACCCTCCACCATATGGGATGCCTTTTGAGAGCACAATCTCACATTATTAATCCCAAAGGTTTTTACTATAATGTACCTGCTACACAAACAATTGCCCTAACTGTCCCTCAGCACTGCTAAGAACCACTACCAGTGCCCACCATTATTAGAAAGGACAACATTAAGAGCAGGATTACCCTATTGATGTTTCAGCTGATGGGTTCATTTGATTCTCAGCCCATTTTTGTGGCCCAAATATTTGCCCACATATTTTTTTTCTAATGTGCCCAGTACCCCAGTGTCTGCAAATATTGCTGTGGAACCCCTCAACCCTGCTTACTGTTTTTAGTAGACATTTTGATGTTGGGTTGATGGTTGGACTTGATGATCCTAGAGGTCTTTCACAACCTTAAAGATTCTATGATTCTGTAATTAAGTAGGCTAAATGTAGGTCTATGCAGACCAAGTAGGGCAGATAGAGATGCCAAGTGCCTAGAACACATGGAAATGTGCCCATTTCATCCAGTTGTCTAAACAGGAGCCAAACACTTACAGAAAAAAAAATAGCTTCAAATTTTTGGCTAGCTACTCACCTTCAAGATCACAATATTCACAGATTCAGAACAAAATGCCCTGACAGCCTCACAAAAAACAACAACAACAAAAAAAGAAAAACAAACAAACCAAAAAACCCCAAACACCCCCTTCAAAAAAACCACCCCCCCAAACCTACAAAAAAACCCCAAAACCCAAACAACAAACCAAACAAAAAAATAACAAAGAAAAACAAACACCCCAAACCCAACACTCTGCTAAAAGCTACAAAAACCCTACAGCACCATTAATATCCATGGATTATGTGGTCATGTGTCAACTTGCCTGAAGGAACACACTCTTATTTTTCCTGACAATCAAATAGTGTTTTCATCCAGACAGTCCACGGATCCTCTCTGCCCCACACCTCCCATGTGTACAGCCACAAAGTCCTCTAACCATCCTACAGCACATCAATAAAAGGCCAAAAGCCACAGTAACACTGGCAACATCTAAGGCCTTGCCTTAAGGAACATGTTGGTACAGACTCTCCTGGAAATGGATAATGCCCATGCTTAGAGGTGGTGGGAAAACAACACTCATCTCCATAGGCAATGCCTTTCTAGGCACAAGTTGATTTTCTTGCGATGCGTGAATAAAACACACCAATCACTCATCCAGGCGTTTTCATACCAGTGAGGAATCTTTTGCACTGTTCCTAGACCCCAATGAGTTGCTTCTGACAGACATTCAGGCTCTGTTCTAATGCATCCCACCTGGGTTCCCTAGCAAGGAAGGGCTGATGAATTCTCACATCCTGGCTCACCTCACTATTTCCCTCCTTCCTGGGTTCGTTTTCCCTCCTGTCCTGTCTTTTCTGTGGACAACTAAGACTTTGCACATCCAAAGTTTTGCACAACACCACAGAATGTAAACGTGAACAGAGAAAACATACATATATTCTTAACTGAGACATTCCAGAACACACTCCATAATATTTTCATTCCCATTAAACATGTTTCTAAACCTCAGGGTCTTAGGAAATTTTTCTCCTAATTTCTGAACCATCAGACCCAGGACTGTCTGGCTTCTTGCCTTTTCGCAAGTTTTATAGCACCGATAAACTAGGTAGTCTGATTTTCATTTTACAAATGAATACTTTATCTTGGCTTATTTACAGTACCACTGTACAAATGTAACAGTCTTTCTCAAAATGTTAGCTTTATACAGTTTATGCTGACTACACAGTTTATAAAGTGATATACTGAAACTTGTTCTGTTCTGATTAAATGTTCCCCAAGTCCCTTTAAGTCTATAGAAAACTTATCCATGGCCACAATAATTTTAGTTACTTCCAGCAGCTTCAGTGGTAATGCTGAGTCAGTCCCGTAGGCCTCGATTTTTAATTCAGGAAAAACTTCCATTGAGAAAACACTTCAGGATCTGGTCTGGAGTAATATTGATTATTCTAGTGAAAGGCAAAAATTGAAACACAGAAAAACATAATTTCAGTTTTAACTGAATTGAGGCTTAGGAGCTTTCTAGATTTTTTTTTTTCCTAGAGTTCTGTTTTCTAGTAATTACTTGAAATTTCATCTAAGCATTGATTTTTGAAACACCTTCAAAGCTCACCAAATAAAAATGTACCCAGTGGGTTCAGACCAATCTACGTGAGCAAGAGCATCAGAATCCATCCCTGCAGCAAAACCAGCTGATAAAACATTCCAAGCCCAAATATCCATTTGCTGATAAACCTGATAACCCCTAAAGTGATTGAATACTGCCTGCGTGAGTATCTATATGCACAGGCCTATTGGGCTTTGTTGATGTATAAAAATTGCATCATTTTAATTAGCTTGGTTAAATTAAATGGTAGAAGGCCTTTAATGTGAGTACAAACATACGGGTGTAGCAAAGACTACATTGGTTTTATCAAGTTCTGCAAAAGAAAAATAAGTTTATATGAAGATAGTAATCCATCAATATTTATCTGTGCTAGAGGAGGTAGTAATATAACTGGTTTAGTATGAAAAGTCCTCACATTCCTGTGCAAGCCTTCCTTGAAACGTATAGATATGGTTGAATTAGTGGCAGTGCAATGCAGTGCCAAGAAAACATTTCTGCGCAGATATTTCTCCTGGTAGTGATACTGTTACAAACAGACATGGCTCTGTAGGTATTTAAGGCCTTGGAAAGTTTGTCCATTTCAAATCACACCTTTACAAGGACTGTTTTTATATAACATTGTAACTAGAGTCACCTAAATTTGCTTGTGCAGCAATAAATCTGTGTTCAATTTGCTTCACTGCGGAATGCCACGCGGAGTCCTTCCTCCGGCTATTCCTGAGCCTCACACAGCAAAAGGAAAGACAGAGACATATTAGAAAACAGGAAGATGTGAAAATACAACATGGTAACTGAAGAACTCTGAGGTATTTCGATACTTGAAAAGACATTTTGCTTCTTTGTAAATAATTTCACCTTCAGTAACTCACATCCCTTAAACATGCTAGCCAATGACTCCGTGTCAGGACCTAGCTCCTTTCCAAACTGGTGGGAAGTCACTAGCTCTAAGGATCAGGCTCCAGATTTTGCACATTGTCTTCTCAGCTTGTAGGTTTTTAGCAACAATGAAGTTGCTTGCATACTGTATAAACACGCACACACTTTCTGCCTACTGATATAACTGTGTGCAAAAAAAATTACGGAGACAAGCCCAGAGAACCCATGTAGCTTATCCATTAACAAACAGGTAAGCTGTGTCATTCTCTAGAAAAATCTAGATTTTGTCTATGTGCCTGCTTGCATGTGGTGCCTATAATTTGTCTGCCTTCCTTAGAATTAAATCAAGTCCAGAAGAAAGGAACAGCCATCAGTCACAGGCCAGATTACATCAACCACAGTGGAAAACAATACCCGTAAACTGTAAGGGAATGACTCAAATTTGTGAGTTTCTTCTATACAGTTTCTTCCAGTGAGATGGTGGGACTGTAGCACCATCTTCTAGTCCATGGATACTCATGAGATCTAGGGAAAATGCTGTTTGGTAATTTCAGGGGATGCTCACACTACTTCTTCAGTTGAGTCCCATCTTTCACTTCACTCTTGGGATTCCTCCGTTCTTCTGCACCCTACTGACCTCAGACATGTCTCTGCCTCCTCTGAAGGAGAATATGTACAGGATTGTTTCCAGTGACTTCCCATGTCTCAAGTAGTATCTGATCAGGAAGATACTACCTAGACATGATAAGGTAACGTAGGGCAGGAGTGAAAGGGATTCATACCCTGCAATGGCTCCCTGCCTGACAAGCCTCCATCAGTTTCAATTTAGCAATCTGAGCTCAGAGATCCCATAATATGGGAGAGTAGGTTCTGTAGTGAGAACAGAGCCACTGAGCAACCCCTTAAACAGAGCTCTGCAGTTGAACCAGATCTCTTACAGTATATTGTCTGTATTCTCTGTATGGGATTTTTCTGGGGACATGGGATTCTCCCTCTTCCTAAAAATACTGCAAAATGACTCCCTGAGGTAATGCAAACTTCTTGTTTCTACACCGACCTTCTTTGCTCCTATGTTCATGTCATCTTCCACACTCAAATTACTTGTTGACAAGTCATCTTTTCACATGCAACTTGCCTCTCCCTTGTCTGAAATAGATAGGTATGGTGCCAAATTGCTCAGTCGGATTGGGCCTGTCCCCTAAATCGTACCATTCCCTAAATCCCCAATTTTTCACATTGGTATGAATCTAACTGGAGAGAATTAATTTTTTTCTCTTGCATCTCAGACATCTGAAGCCAGACCACTTAAAACGTTGCTGTTATGGGAACCAAAGCTGCTAAACATCCATAAAAAAATCCTCTTTGTATTTAGGTCACTTTTTTTTTTTTTTAGTAGCGTACTTGCTGTAATTTTAGAATTTAGCACATAAAGAAAAAGAGGTGGTGGGCATGGAGAGGGATCTGTGCTGTAAACCTGAATTCAGACAAACCACACCTAACAAAGATACATAGAAACTACATTTCTTTGCTTCTCTTGGTCGCCAGTGTACATTCAATTGTTTCTCACTTCTACTCTAGAATTTAAGGATGAATATCTCTCTGACTCATTCTGTTTGTCTTCTGCTACATTTTTCTGATGACTTCAAAATCCTTTCAGTAATTTATTGACCATAATGTCACATACTGTGCCATTCTACATGGGAGGGGATTTTAGGTCACCACATTGACAAAATAACTTTCACCTTTCTAAAGTCACTACAAAGCCTGTAAGTGCTACTTCTACTGCCAAATGTTTCTTGAAGGATTTGGTTGGTCCATTTTCCTTTAACACCACTGTCTGCCTTCAGAGCCACAGTCTTTGTCACTTTTTTATGCAGGCTGTGATTCTTTAGGTCAAGCCATCACACCTAGATTTCAGCTCAGTGAACTAGTTCATAGAATCACAGAATATCCCAAGTGACAAGGATCATTGAGTCCAACTCCTGGCTCCACACAGGACCAGCCCAATCAGAGCAGGTGACTGAGAGCGTTGGCCAGACGCTGCTTGAATACAGCCAAGCTCAGNCTGCCTTCAGTCTCCTCTTCTCCAGGCTGAACCAGCCCAGGGCCTTCAGCCTCTCCTCACACGCCTTCCCCTCCAGACCCTTCCCCACCTTTGTTGCCCTCCTTTGGACACTCCCCAATAATTTTATGGCCTTTTTGTGCTGTGGCGCCCAAACCTGCCCCCAGCACTGGAGGTGAGGCCGCCCCAGCGCAGGGCAGAGTGGGACCATCCTGTCCCTGGCCCGGCTGGCAATGCCGGGCTTGATGCCCCCCAGGATATGGTTGCCCTTCCTGGCAGCCTGGGCACACTGTTGGCTCATGGTCAACTTGCTGTCGACCAAGACCCCCAAGTCCCTTTCAGCATGGCTGCTCTCCAGCATCTCATCACCCAGTCTGTATATGTGAAACACACTCTAGTCAAACAAATCTCTTCCAGATGATTATGACTGCCTTTGTTTCCCTAGCTCTGGCTCACACCATGCTTCTCTTCACGTGTTGCATGGCCCTTGTTACAGTTTGAGAACTGGAACAAAGTTCCAAGGTAGTTATCCCCAAAGAAACTGTATGCGAATGTGTCAGAGCAGCTGCCCAGAAACTGAAGACTCAGTTTTGGCTTCTGCTTTAAGAAGTTCAAACTTGCTTCCTCACCTCCATAGGAAGTGCTTTAGTCATAAGCCACAGGATGTCCTCTACCTCCTTCCTGAAACAAGCCCAAAACTTATGCCATTCTACGTCAAAGAGAATAGCAATATAAGAAGTATCATCCTGTATCCTAATACCTGATCTAAGCTCTTGGAAAGGAGAAGGAGATGCCTGGTTTTGCTCCAAGAAGTTTTATTAACTTTATACTAAGCCACCTTGGGATATGATTCACAGTAGAAGTAATCCCAATGTTTTATAACTTTTGTGTTATTATTATACACACACATCTGTGTTTGTTAGCAATGATAAATGATTTTCTATTCATGCTGATTGTACCAGATCCTGATGACACTGTGTCACAGACCATGCATAACCGTATCATAACATGTGCAACAGCACCTTTTATTCTTTGCTATGGTTTTAATCTTTTTTATAATATATAAATGTTGAGCTCTGTGGCCATAATTTAATTTTACTTATGTCACCTTTTTCTTATCCTATCCACAAAATTTAATTATTAGTCAGATAGTAATTGACCTATTTTGGGGGTACCCCCATTCATACCTGTACATGAAGTGTTTCATACTTATTATTCTCCTGTTCATGCATATTAGTATTCCGTTAACTTTACAACTCCAATAAGATCTCAGATCTGAAGGTCCTACCGATAAGCCATATTTCTGAGATATAGGTACACTCTGGCACAAAGTTAATTCAAAGATGGCTTTATTTATCCTATTAAACAAGATCTACTAGACTTGGATGATCCTATTGATTCAAGTCTCTACTCCCAAGCTCTCCTAAAAGGACATCCAAGTTGGACTGGCAGATCTAAATCTGCCAGTGTTGTCGTCTTGTTAACATTCTGGCTCTTCAACCCATCCTTTTCTTCTTTTCCTGTTTATCTATTCTCCTGCTAAAATATTTCTCTTTTTTCTATTACTTGCCACAGTTTAACTTCAACTTTACATCTTTTATTTATACTATCCTCCTCTTTTTTCTTTTTTTTTTTTGTTTTTATACTTTTCTCCGTCTTGTTTTCTTCCACTGAATAGTCTCCTCTTTCCTTTCCATCTTCTGTCTCTAGTCCATTCAAGTTATTTTCTACTCCATTTGCAGTTAGTCCTCCTACCTCTTTCACTTTTGCCTGGGTCATCCACTCACCTTCTCTCTTTATGTTGATTTTCCATATCTCTTTCCCCTCAATGTCCTAGAACTTCTGCATTTGTCCTGCTGGATATACAGAAATTTATTGTGTTCCAAAAAGATGCTGATAAGGGATGCCGATGTCTCCTTTTCCCTTCATTTTTGTCTACACAACTCAGAAAAAGTAGGAAGCTAAGCACCAAACAGTGGCTCAGAACCAATGGAAATAGAGACTTAGGTATAAAAATAGATAGCGAGAATCAGAAGTACAGGCAAGGAGCTATATGAGGAACAGTCACCTTCTTCACTGCTGAGAAAGACTGACAGCATTTACTTTACAGCCTGTCAGTGTCTCTCTTTAATAGGCAAAAGAGGTCAAGTTTGCATTATAAAAGACAAGTACCCAAGTACTGTACATTCACTCTCTTGAAAAACATATACTGAGTTAGAGCTATTAACTTTATTTCTGCTCCCTGCTTACACCTAAGCATCTCTTAGAAGTTAACCACCTCAACGTGAAACTGCCTAGTTTGGATCTGAAGAGGAGCTGGCAATCACAGAGGTTTGTTATCACACTGTTTTAATGATGACCTAAGTTCACCTTTGAGCAGGTTAGGAGTATTGACTGTCAGTGCCCTAACTATAACGTGTACATCTTGTGCTAGATCAGGTTTTGCTTTTTGGAAGGTCGGTGCTTTCTCCTCCTTCATTTGCACTTTCTTGTTCTACTGCTCACCTAATGACTTTTCCAGGTTTGTTGCATTGCCTAATGTGATATGACAGGACATCAATTTAGAAAATTATAAATTCAAGACATAAATGATATCTTAAGCTTTAATTTATTGAGTCCTTTATCTGGACAATCATATTTAACTCAAAGCCACAAAACTGCAGAAAAAGACATTGTGAAGATCTCCGTTCCTCAGCTGAGTTGCCCTGCTAAGGTACTAACAGGATTACACTTGAGATGAACGATTAACCCATGTTTTTGTTATTCAAAGATTCTTTCACACCAACTTTCTTTTACAAACCTGCCTAACCTACCTTCAGGTTAGTTAAAATGTTGCAGACCTTCCACTGATTAAATAAAAAATAAATTAAAAAAAAAAGGGCGAGGAGGGGAAAGGAGAAAACCAGACTCACCTGTCTCACACCTGCTGCCACTCTGCTTCCTGGTATTTTCAAAAAATTATACACCACCAGCTGCAGCATGCATTAACCTGTCACACTGGGCTGCTAATATCGAGTGCATTTTCTCAGCAAAGCAGACCTACGGGCAACTTCAGTCCCATGTGACATTTTAAATATCACTTAAGTGTTCTGTGTTTATTCCCTATACAGAACTGAATTCCAATGCACATTCCACATACTGCTTGCAGACACTCCAGACAGCTCAGACACACGTAGAAGTCTAAGATGCACAGTGTGAAGATGGATGGATCATCCAATGGCTACAACTAAGCATCCTTCAGGTTGCTCTGAATTTCTTCCAGCAGCTGAGACTCACAGTTCTGTCCTTTCTTCCTCCCTGGCACATCTTTACCCCAAAGCTATATGGGAGGTTAGCACTGAGCTACAAATGTCTATTCCAAGCTACAACTTGCTCCTGAAGCTAAATATGGAAAGCAGCACAGAAATTATGAAGGACAGATTTTCCCAATCTAAAATCAGAACCAAAATGCTACTGTACTGAGTTGTACAGAGCTGCCCTAAATTTCAGCAATTTCTCAAATTCATAGAATGAATTACACTTAGAGTTAAAAGCGTAGAGATGACTTTCCTTTTCAAGGCTATATTTTACGATTAACTACTTAATTGCTGTTTTCTTGATGCTGGAAAAAAGTCAATGTCAAATTTGCCAGGAAATTAAATCATTAGAGCTATGCTTTTTAAAACACAGAAGTGAGGTAAAACATCCCCTCTACCCCTGGCTGTTACACTCAGACACAACTCCCACACTTTCTGCAGCCAGAGGCTCAGCCACTGCTATGGTCCTGTCTCCGAGCCTGAGTAGGCAGAACTGTCGAGATATCATGGAATCTCCTTGCTGCGGAATGGATGAGCAACCGAAGGAACAGTGAAGGTGTTGCTCTGGGCTTCCAGAGTTCACCACAACAAACACAGCTTGGGTACAGGTTGTAGTCACATAACTGCCATAACAGAAGAGCTAGATATGGTGTGGAGCAAACCTGAACCTCTGCACATCTGGTTCCAGCCTTTCACAGCGTTCTCAGGATTAATCATGGCTTAGACTTGCAATTCTCTATATGGTGGGAAGGAAGAAACTTCACCCCAAGAACAAATGATTGAGGAAAATCTCCATCACAGAATCTATCCAGCTTTTTGCACAAATGAGAAAGACTTTGCTCAGCAACATGGCCAAATACCTAACAACCCTTTCCTCTTACCAGCCTTGCAGGTTTTTGCCTACAGTTCTGCTACATGTACCATGATCTCAAGTACGCAGACAGAAAACGAGAACCCTTCGACTACTTTAAAGAGCAGCTGAGAGCCATAAAAGAGGCAGGAATGGATTAGAGCAGAGGCCCCATAAAGCATACTGAGTCTGTGAGGATTTTTTATGAGACCAGTATGCTGCTCTGCAGCTTTCTGTATTTCGTGTGTCTGCAACAGGAATTGCTGAGCAGGGAAAGTAGGGCAGGAAAATATTTCAGTTTGTCTGCTAATTCTCAACAGGCATTTCTGAGCTTAGAAGATTTTTACCTCAAATCCTATTAAAAAAATAAAAATCCATCTGCCCAAACTGTGCTGTGCTTGGACTATTTTTAACCTATAACCACACAGATGATGGGCAAAATGTTAATACTGCAGATTCTGCTGATATCCTCTGACCTCAGGACAAGTCCAATTGATTTTCTTACTCAGCAGAACCAGGAACAGCATTTGACCCTGACTCCCTGACTTACACTCTCTGCCAATGATTCTGGTTTATATTTGTGTTTCTCTTCAGGGTCCTGGCACACAGTGGGATCCCACACCCTCCTTGCCCCTCAACTCTCTCCTAAACAGACGTGCAAAAGCTTACTCTTTTTTCTGTCTTGATTTGTAATCTGTGTTCCAGCCATTTTATGCCCTTTACTGTACTTCTATAATCTCAGTCGTATTTTTCCTTTAATAAGGTTATCAGAACAGCACAGAGAATTGGATTCTAACTGCGTACTTACAAGTAGTACCTGATAACATGCCAAAGGATTGTCTGCCAATAATTCTATGCACAAAACCAGCAACAATTTTGATTTCTCACTTCTTGTGAATACTTTATCAATGCTTTGAGTTCATTACCCGTAACTAATGTGAGTTTTTTCCTTTCTGTAATCCATGGGATTTCATCTGTAACCAGTTATTATCTTTCCTTTCGCATGCAGAGATTTGCAAAAAATATATATATTCATGATTAGTATGAAAAAATTATGAATGCAAGTGTGTGCACATGTGAAAGCACACAAAGAAAATACAAAATAAGGATTAATAAGAAAAGTATGAATTAATTGCTACAGAGCACCCTATATCGGGATTTAATCCAAATGAATGAAGAGGAACAAAACTACCTAAAATAAAGTGTCAAGAAGATGGAGAAGAGAACTGGAGCCTTAAAACACACAGCTGAGAAACACAAGAAAACTGTGAAATTAAAGAATTTTATCTAAGACTTATAAAGGGGTGAAACAAAATAATGAGGCAAAAGATCCCAAACAGCACCCATTCCTAAAGGGAATAGATGGCAAGTCCCAGATCCATCTATTGTCACCAGTGAATGAGAACCTGGGAGCCACAATAGCCGGCATCCCTTGTCTTCTGCATTGCACACGAGTGATTCTGGTCACCAGTGGCCATCAGGCACATGAGCTGATGCTTGTGAGTATCTAGGTGTGAGTGAGCAAAATCTGTAAGAGAATGAGTAAGAGTGGGGAACTTTAGAGATTTTGTAGAAGAAAATTAGTTTTCCCTTCTACAAGATCTTGCATTCACTTCTGTTATACTGATTTCCTGCATAACAATTCCAGATTCTTCTCTCTGAGACACTGTTTGTACTAAAGGTCAGATCGTGAGAGGGTAATGGTTCAGTCAGAAAGGATGAAACATAGCAATAGATGCTGTGAGGAACCAAGAAAAAACAAAACCAGACAACACCACATGGAAGGGCCCAGAGAAGAACAAGCGACAATAACTTTTGCAGCCCAAAGAGACTTTAAGAAAGGGTTGAGGGCACAGCCCTATTAACTCCCTGCTCCAGGTCCAATTCCCCACCTACATACAGACATCAGCACCAGCTCCTGCATCCTTCACAGTTCCTCACAGCCTCTGGCACTCATTGCTGCTATTGCTGCTGGAGAACACGACTAGCTCCAGGTAGCTGGAGGGGTTGCAAGGAGCAGAGCAGGAGGGAGCCGAGAGTGGAGTGGTCAGCAGCATCTCATAAGTCACTACCTGGAGGGGAACTGCAGCAGGGAATGAGACAGTGGTGAACAGACCTTTGAAAATACAAGAACTGTAATGTCACACACAGTGTTAAAAAAAAAAAAAGGATTTGGCAGCATGGCATGAAAAAACTCCTGCGTTGCACAGGCTGGCAGGCACACCTCTGGGTGAAACAGGGCTCAAGTTATTAAGAGGATGACAGAAAGTCACTGACCACAGCTGCCCAGTTCAGGGCCTTTATGGCCACGTTCAGCACTGGTGAGATAGCTCTGTTCAGATTCACCAGTGCTCAAGTTCACCTCTGATTTACAGCACACAAAAGCATCTGAGTACTTGGAAGGGGAAGCAAAGAAAAGGAACGTGCAATGTATGTGATGAGGCAGATTATGACCAGAAACCTAGAGGAAGGACTGAGAAGCAATGGTTCTCATGCAGAAGGGAAAAAAGGTTCCCTGGAGCTAAGTTGGGGCTTTTGAAAAGAGGACAAAAGTGAGATGGTGACAGAAGCAGTTGATCACGCCATAAAAGCAGGAAGTCAGAGAACTGTGTTCTGTTCACTGTTACATCAAGGGCGTCATGATTTTTGGCAAGTATCTTCATTGGTCTTTAAGATGTCAGCAATATCTGAGCTCAAATGGCCACTGCAAGGTTTAGAGCACTACGGCAAAGGATGCTTGGATATTCTCCAGGAAGAAGGTACATACCCATATGTATAATTTATTATTTGTAATGGGTGCTGAAGGGAGAAAATTGTTTGGCTTTTTAAAGTAAACATTAAGCAAATGTTTGCAAACTTCTCTTCAGAATTCTGAAAACCTCATCGATATGAAACATTTGTTTTGAATTTATTAAAAGTTCAGTGTTTCTTAGAGCGTAAGAGTTCTTACTGAATAGTGTCCAAGGCCAGGTTGGATGGGGCTTTGGGCAATCTGGTTTAATGTAGGGTGTCCCTGCCCATGGCAGAGGGGTTGGAACTAGATGATCCTTGTGGTCCCTTCCAACCCAAGCCGTTCTATGATTCTATGAATACATCAGAGTGGTTGACCTAATACAATATTCTTTTAAAAGCTAGGCTACATCCAGTGTTTAGCACTAGTTAGTACTATAGTATTAATGCAGATTTACCTTATACATTTTGCATGGATCAGGCATCTGGCAAACTCATTCTTCAGTATGAGGGAAACCCACATTGTTTGTACGTGTTCCTACAACAGCAGGCAATGGTTCTGTGAGGCAGAGGGCAGGGTATCCTTTCTGGTCCTCAGCTGCTCTTCCCAGAAGGCCACAGATCTCCCGCAGGTCCTATCTGTATCTATCCCTGTATCTGGGATACATCTGTTAGCCCTGGTACACCTCAAATGGCACTAGACTTTTAGCTTTTAAGAACTCAGCTGAGCTCAGTATATTTTTTTCCATCCTTGAACAGAGAAACCACAGCAGGACAAGCGAGACTCAGAGTGATAAGCAGTGATGATTATACCAAATGTACCCACTGAAATCAACACCACCCTCCCCTTGTACTAATCAAAACATTGTCCTCCACAACCGGATAGACCTGCAATGTCTCAGCATGATTCTTCTCATTTAATGTTCTTTTTAAACTGTCCTGTTTGGAGACAGATTTAAGGATTGAGCATTTGAAATACAAACTATTACTGGCCACATGGTCAGGAAAAAACTAAAATACTATCCAGCAGCACCACCAGTATTCCTCCTGGGTTTCTTTATCTCACTGAACAGTGGTTGAAGGCACTGAGTTTAGTGGCCTTCAAGTCCAGTCCACTGAGAAGGCGGCCATATCTCCCCAAACCATTACCATGGTGGTTGGAAAGGCACTTCTGTGGAAACAGAGCCAGTCTCCAGCCAACAAAGTCAAGGTTTGTGAGATCAAAAAAGGCAGCCTGGTTCTGTGCCCTGGAAGGGACACAGTAGGAACAGGAGACCAGGCCTGGTCCCTCTCTCAGGTGTCTATATGTTTTAAATCAGAGTACAATCTGAAATCAAATGAATCTGGGAGTAGGAACTAGATCTCGGGAGAAGGTGAGGAAATAGGGACAAGGGCTGGGGAGGACAAAATGAAAGCAGAAAGAGCCAAAAAGAGCTTTGGAAAGACAGGGAGGCACAACCCAATCAGCATTCCCATCCTTTGGGTACTTAGTCCTCCACCCATAAACACCATAGTTATCTTCCTGCTGTACATACACTGGGAACAATCCTGACATTGTATTTTCACCAAAGACTTTCAGTTCTTTTTTAGTCCTTCGTTCAAGAATTCTGACACATAAAACCACTCACAGTGGGAACTCTGCCAAATGTTAATACTGCTGAGTTATTTTCTGGTTTTTATACTGCTACAATATAAAAACCTTTACATTTTTCAGTCTTGCTAGAATCTCTCTGAAACAAAGCATCTCTACCCCAGGTAAAACTATTGAAAGAAAGAAGCTATTAGATTTCTGCACTATCAAACATTTTATCTATTATCTTTCATTGTGATTCTTCTGTCTAATTACTGTACTATTGCATCACCTAATGACTTAGTTAAGCTCTGGGTTTTTTAATCTTTATTTTTGGCACTTCTGATCTTTTCACTTGTCTATTAGTTTCTCACACTCCTTTAATGTGCCTTGAGTGATGCTGTGAAGCTAGTCCCCCACATGAAACTTCATACAGCTTATGTGTTCATGTTTCCATGTTACATGGAAATGTGACTGAACCTTCTTCACTATGTGGGAACTGACCCTCGGGACTTACAAGCTTCTAAAGTTTCGAGACAAATTTCCTCCTAAAATAGATTAAAAATAAAATAAAATTGCCCTTCTCCAGACAAACCACATATCCAGTCATTGGAAGATACAAACAGAGGACAGTGGTGTAGTAAATGTTCAGTTAATCTAATTGAGTATTCATTACACCACTGTCCTCCATTTGTATATGTCTACGGATTGGATTTTTGGTTAGCAATTGACCTAAAATTCAAGCCTAAAACTGCATGACTCAAACATCTGTTTCTAATATAATTTCATACCTTATAAAAGCAACCAATTAGAAAAAAAATACAGCAAACAAAACTGAAAGTAACAACGCCAAGCTCTGCAAAGGTGGACAACAGAATGATCCTGAGATCAAGGAATCTTGTTCCGGATGAGTTCAACTCTCTTCCACATGTAACAGGAATGTAAGACTGGAGGGAGAGGTTGGGCCTTTCAATACTGTCTCCTGAGATATCAGGTACCATTTCATATTACACCTTTTCTATTGAAAACCCAATAGGTCTTAAAACCCACCAGGTGCTGAACCCCAGTGGAAGGCTCTTTCCAATTATTATGATCCTTCTTCTCTTAACAGTCTATATGTATCATGGCTATTTTATGCCCATTTGTAGTGGAGAAGCACCGCCTTTTAGCGTAAGTAGCTAAAGGACTTTATCCTAGAGAATGAAACAGTACTTACTAAACACCCCAAGACCCTCTATACCATTCTCACATGACAGACTCTTCTTTCCTCAGTCACATACACAACTCTTCACAACATCTCTTACAATTTCTGGCTGTCCCTTTTGCACACAGGTGGCAAAAAACAGAACTTGCTATTCCTTGTACCATGTTATCAATACTCCCCAAGAACCACAAGTACATTGGCTGATAAATCCTCTGATACATTTTCTTACTGATGGAGACACGTCTGCACAGCTAAAGTCATGCTGTAATCCATGTGTTTTCTTCCTCAGGCACAGTCCATTCATGAAATCAAACTTGTATTAAACCCAACTATTTTAATGCGCTCCCAAAATTTGATTGCATTTTATTAAGGGATATCAGAACCCCTCTTGCTTGGCTGCTGGAGCCCAGCCCAATGCCTTGGGAAATGGGGTCTCTGCTCAGGCTGAAAGACACAGCTGCCATTCTCCCATTTGCAGGTTCAACCAATAGCAAAGCTGAGCATGTGTCCAAGAGACACACACAGGTACGCACACATCACGCTGACACAGCCAGACACACAGACTGCCACAGCCAAGGTGCTGCCTTCAACACCACCCACATACAGGACTCGTATAAGACACAAGCACAGACAGCCAAGTCCCCTTCTCCTCTTTGGGTGGCAGAGACAGGAGGTCATCAGTGAAAGCGTGAATCACTCTGGATTCACAGTTTTCTGAGATCTGCGCATTCCTGGATTCCTCAAGTACTGGCACAGCCCCTCTGTTGCCTGGCATCCTTGCCCACTTCCCAGCCCTCTGATCCAATCCAGAGGTCCCTCACTCCCTGGATGGTCCAGCCTGATGCTCACTGCAAACATGCAGTACTCGCAGACTTGTTCAAATATGTACCCCACACTCATGGGTCCCCCTGGATACCAGCACAGGCCCCTGCTTGCCTGGATCCAGGTTGGATGTGGCTTTAGGCAACCTAGTCTAGTGGAGGGTGTCCCTACCCATGGCATAGGGGTTAGAATGAGATAATCTTTAAAGTACCTTCCAATCCAAACCATGCTAGATTCTATGGTTCTATGACCCAAGGCCCCTGTACTGTTCAGCTTGAAGTTTGCTGGTGAGTACACCTCCACATCCCATGTACACCCATTTGAGGAAGATACAAGACAGTCGCCCCCCAGCAGCCGGCACCAGGCACATGTGCTGTCCAACTCCAGCCACTGGTGCTGAGCCCCTCACTCATGCCAGTCCCCCAGTAAGCTGGTTTCTGAGACACACACCATTCCCAACACAACAGGTAGCACTGAGACCCCCATTGACTCCAGCTGCTGACACGGCAGGCCAAGGGCACCTACAGCCCCCCTCTGACTCTAGTAATTGCCATCCAGACCACTCATGCCAGTCTTCCCAGTAGCCAATATTCCAGGTACCCAGTCTGTAAAACCCACCAAGACCCAGAGGGCTATGGCCCCTCGAACCACTGGTGCTACAAGCCTCAGGTTTACATCCTTATCAGCTGCTAAGTCCCAGTTTGCCTGCAGTTTCTTGATAGCCCATCAGTTAATGGGACTGACTGGGTATCTGTCTGTCACTGTCTTTGTTATGCTTATTGGTCAGGTTTTGAGTTTGCCTCCCTCTTTTATCTTCTTAATCTGGCAAGGTCATTAGATAATCTTACTGGAAAAACCAAGCATTCTTTACAGTCCACACGATCTTACCAATTACAGTGACTGATCAGATTTGTTCTTATCACTACCTCCCCTTATTATTTGTCCGTCAGGTTTATCTCTGCATGTTCTTGTTTATGGTTCCTTTGACAATATACCTTTAAAGGAGCAGACACTCTCCTTCCACATACCCTCCCACATTTCACTTGAATACTCTAGACTTTGTATTCCTCCCTGCATGACAGGCCAACCTTCCTCTATATCCAACCTTAATGATTCTATTCTATTCTATAGCAATTGCATCTTCCATATTTCTGTGTTGAACAAATCCTACTTTTACTTTTTCTGTTGTGAACTTTCATAAGGATCTAGTTTAGAAAAATCCTCTGGATTGTTTCTCATCTAGTACAAGTCTCTGAAATTTAACGTCAGTTCTTTATTTCTTTGTTCATCATCATAATCTCCAGCTTCTCTAATAGTTTCCTGTGTGGCACTTGACAATGCTCTTCACTGATGTCCAAATAAATGGCCCTTCGTCTAAAGTTCTACACACCACTCACACTACTGCAGTCAGACAGTGAAATCTTCATAAAGCCCCCTCCTTCCACTCCATAAGGAAACAATGCATATAACAGCTCTCCAAATGCACTTACTGCTCTTGATTTGATGAAACTCTTAACGTAACTTGCTATGGGATTTGGATTCTCATGTGTTTCTCTTTATTTCTATTTTTTTCCACCTGTTCTTTCCTCCCCTCAGCAGCTTCTTCATCAGCACTTCCAAGTCACTTCCCAGCTTTCTCTCTTCATCCTACCAGTTCTCATCCAGCTTCCCTGAAATGCATAATATTCACCAACACTTGGCTTATATTTGGTACTTCCCTTTGGCCATCTCAAAGTACTTCACAAAGGAGCAGTCAGCACAACTGACATAAATTTACAACGGGAAAATGGCTCACAATGGCAGAGGGACATGTCGAGACCATGCAGAAGAACGAAGAACAAATCCTGTCTGTCTCTCACAGCCCAGTTCAGCGCTCTGATCATGGGATGACTTGGTCGTCTGCTGTGCAGTGCATTTCTACACCTTCTCCACCGAAATTAGGGACCTTCCCCTTCCCTGCACCCTGCTCCTGGACTGGGTATTGTTTCTTCTTTGCTCTCAGTCTTCCTGTCCTCAGTTTCCACGCTCAGCTTCACCCTCAACTTTGGTCTAGGCCACAATCATACAACTGCAATTATAGGAAGGTCCTTCCAGCTCTTGGCTGAAGCAGG
This sequence comes from Psophia crepitans, assembly GCA_013399095.1. NCBI lineage: Eukaryota > Metazoa > Chordata > Aves > Gruiformes > Psophiidae > Psophia > Psophia crepitans. Next base: position 5,699 of record VWZZ01001009.1, on the reverse strand, counting down.
GCTCTGTGCTGGCAGGACTCAGAGGGAACTGAGCTTTCCAGCTCTTGCAAGTATCTACCAAGTACAATGATCAAGAATTACTCAAGAGCTTGTAACTCAGCCAAATTCAGCAGATTTTAATAACTATCAAACATGACTCAAAAACAACTTCATAACAAATAGCAAGTCCTTTTCCCAAAACTAATCTTCAGCGTGACTTTTAAAGGAAAAATCAAACACATTTTTATTATAGGCCAAAAGAATATCTTTCACTACCTCATATAATGGACAGAGCTGGAAATATAGAAGTCCGTATCTGCCAGACAACCAACTGTGATTCCTTTCATTAAAGAAAAAAAAAGAGTAATTAAAAAGTTGCTCACATTGCTTCATCTGTTATTGAGGTGACAGAGTTCTCTTCAGATGGTACATTAATCTATCCTTTGGTTTGAGTAAAACATCCTCCATTTAGAAATACGTTTGCTACCAGAAGCAAATTCAGTTTGAACACAAGATACTACTACACAGAGTAATTATGACTGTCATAGAACCACAGAATCTTTTAAGGTTGGAAAAGACCTCTGAGATCATCAAGTCCAACTGTCAACCCAACACCACCATGTCCTGAAGTGCCACATCTACACACTTTATGAGCATTCCAGTGACGGTGACTCCCCCATCTCCCCAGGCAGCCTGTCCCAAGGCCTGATCACTTGTTCAGCGAAGAAATTTTTCCTAATCTTCAATCTAAACCTCCCCTGGAGCAATTTGAGGCTATTTCCTCTTGTCCCATCACTTGTTACCTGGGAGAAGAGACCAACCCCCCCCCTTCCTTCCCACACCTTCCTGTCAGGGAGTTGCAGAGAGCTATAAGGTCTCCCCTCAGTCTCCTCTTCTCCAGACTGAACCCCCCCAGTTCCCTCAGTCACTCCAATCAGAGTGGTGCTCCAGTCCCTTCCCCACCCCGCTGCCCTTCTCTGGACACGCTCCAGCACCTCAGTGTCCTTCTGGTACTGAGGGGCTCAAACCTGAATCCAGCCCTCAAGGTGCAGCCTCACCAGAGCCCCATGCAGGGGGACAGTCACTTCCAGTTTCTCTCTGTGAAAGTATTTTGGAAACCATCCATTTTGGAAGAATTATTATTACATTAAAAATGCATACTATTAAGTGGCTCAACTCTACTTATAATAATAACTAAAAAGTGTCTTTTGAACAGAACAGTTTTATATATAAAATTCTCACATTTTTATTGGAAGCAAACCAAACTTAAGCATTTAGCAGCAGCCAAAGATATAGTTGGAAGAATCTAATTGTACAGCAATATGGTTGATAAAAAGGATAATCCTGCTACCTCTGTGAAGATGGCTGGAAGCCCTTGGTATAAAGAAATTAAATATATTATGAGATAATGTAATAGACATTTGTTTGGGGTTTTTAATGTGTTTTAAATATCCACAAGTTATGAAGATTTTCCAGAGTGCACATGAAAAATGCTTATGCCAAGATTATGATTTATTTAGAGCCAATGTACTACTATTTATTTTTTTACAAATGAGAAAAAATATGACAATATTTTTTTGGGGGAAGGACAACAGAACCATAGCTATTGTAATGCCATTCTTCTGCTACTTCTGTTCTAACACGACTTCTGTCCTATGAGTCAGCTGGGAGAGAATAGGGACATTTAAAGGTACCTTCGGCTTTTTCAATGTTTTGGACTGACAGGAAATGGAAACCAAGACTCCTCAAAGTACTCCAAGTCCAGAGGCAAGTGCTGTCTCATTACATAAAGGATATCTCCCTTCTCTAATGGGAGAAGAGCATCAATGGTAGTCCTGAAAATATGCAAGCTGTCTAATCTTGAATACTAGATCCAATATAAAAGTTAAACCTCTCAAGGAGAATAAGTCTGTGAAGTGAGGTGACATACAGTTTTTTGTGCTCAAATGTTTCTTTCGTTCTTTCTTTCTTTCCTCCACGTATATTTTGTGGTACTGACCACAAGACTGTTGAAAGTATAATGAATGATTAAATTCTGATAAAATTAATTAAAATATTAGATAAGCAAGCATTCAAAAAGGGCATTATGAAAGAAATTTAAGGATGGCATTATCATTTCATATTTTCATGAAGATATTTAGGAATTATTCCAAAAACCTCCTTGCTATTTGGCAGAAGGGAAAAGGAATTAAAAAATTCTTGCAGGACTTCAGTTTGGAAGGATCAGTGCAGTTGCAACCATCACAGATACAGCTCTCAGCTGGTATCAGTGATACAGTGTGGGCATAGGCCTAGATAGGTACAGGTTCATTTTGAAGTATTAACAATGATTTCCAGTAAACTGAACTTTACATTAAATCAGAACGATAGCTAATCTAAGCACACTAGGGAAAAAAAAACACTTCTTTTTCCTTTATTGGCATTTCTGACAGGTATCTCTACCCCATTAATTTCTTTTTGTCTCTAGCATTGCTTTCAACAGTTCACAAAAAGCCATCCAGAAGAAGCAAAAAAACATTAACACAACGTATCCTTTCAAATCAGACTATAGGTAGAAGATTAAATTATTCCATATGTATCATGTATGAAAATTGACACTTGCTTTAATCAACTTCCTGATTAAATTGATCATTGCTTTTGTCAAACAGTGAACCAGCCAGTGTATAGTCCCTTTTCATCAACTTTTCTTGGGTGCTAGAGACAGAGTCTTGGTTTCAAGACAAAGTAAAAGAATCTGGGAATTTTGCAGCAGAGAGAATATTTGAAAGATAGAGTAGGATTTCTTTGGAAACGGTAACATATGAGCTACAGATTCTTAGATAGTCCACCACAAACTAATAGCTGCAGTAAAGCCATTTCCATAGCTTCCTATTAAATTGGGATACTACACCACAGAGTATCTCCTCTCTTACCTGTTTACAATTATCCTAGAACCCTGAATGGGCATGACCAATAGCTGTTTCAACTCTGTCTCCAGGCTCATCATTTATATCTAAGGAATTCTCACTTATAAGGGGGAAGAGAGAGAAGAAAATTGAAATCTTCTCAGTTATATGTAGCTCAGGATAAAGGTAAGAACTAGGCTTCCTGTGGGAGCTGACTTATTAGCATAAATGCTTTCTAGAAAATGCAAATAGCTATTCTATTGCAGAAAAAGATTTTTTCAGAAGAGAACTCAAGGCTACAATTAAAAGTACAAAGCTAGTTTCAGATACCAAAACTTTCCCGGAAGCTAGGGATGTGTGGCTTCGATCTCATGCTTGTGTGACATGACAGAGTTTCCTAAACTTGTGTTACTTGAGTACAGTCATCAGTGCAGTTGCAGCTGGAGGCAGCTGGGTACAACTCAGCATTAGGATCCATGGCAGGGGATGCCACTGGCTGTGCATCCGATGGGAGGAATTCAGATGTTTTGGCATAATTTTCACACCACTCACAGCGAGATTTGAGCGGTTTCAGAAATCCTGTAAACACAAGTACAGCTTTTGAAAATGGAATGAAGCATCATTTCTTGAAAGGCAACTTTTACGTGTTTACATTTTGCCACATTTCAAAGAATGGCAGAAAAAAATAGGTTGGAAAGGACCTCAGGAGGTTTCTACTTCAACCTCCTACTCAGAGGGAAGAGGGCTAACCTGACAGGTAGTTTAGGTTACTCAGGGCCTTTGTCCACTCAAGCTTTGAGTGTTTCCAAGGCTGGAGAACCCAACACCTCCCTGGGTCCTATCCCTGGGCTGCACCACTCTCTCAAGGAAGAATTTCTTCCTCATGTCCTGCAAGGATTTCCCTTGCTCCAGTCTGTAACCATTTCCTCTCTTTCCATCTCTGCAATGCTGTGGGTTTGGTGGGGCTTTTTTGGAGGCACTTTTTTTTTTTGGTGGGTTTTTTCAAGGCGAGGGGGGAGAGGTATTTGTTGGGTTTTGCTTATTTATTTTTCCATCCCCACTCAAGTTTAACTCCAATATTGGCTGTTTTCCAAGTTTTTTGAGAACCTAGAACATTAAAGAACAGTAGTTCCATATCCTAGATGATAATACAAACAATACAAATGAGAACCTCTTGATGATGAACTATTAATTCCTACAATGGGGTTTTACAACTTCGGGGCTCAATAATTCAATTCAGATTTTATCCAAAAACATCTGAGTCCTCTTTGAGCAGCTTGAGTGAAGAAAAGCTTTTTCAAGAGACACAGCGTTGCAATAGTAAAGGGCCTCACCAGGTTAAGAGCTCCAAAATTACAATATTCTTCAGTGCAGGTTTGTATTCTACAGCTGTGTTCTGACCATGATCAAACTGGCATCTTTCCATGTTCTGCATTAGCTCAGGTTAGTTTTTCTTGTAGTTTTTCAGATAAGGTGAGAAGCATTAAAGAGATTGAATGCCTTGAAGAGAAGCATGGTGTTGTAAAAGAGATGACAGGAACTTACTAATTCTAATCCCTAGACAAATACATAATAAAATTAAAATAAAGATGAAAGTGCAAATAGCACTCCTAAACCAACAACCCAAAATCCTTTGAAGGTATTCCAGCCGGCAACTCACATTAGACAAGTCATTTAGTACAGTGATTTTACTTCACTATGCCCAAAAAAGGTGAGACAAGGCGGCGGTTATATCTCCGGTGACTGGAAGGGAGAAACCACTTTCTTTTTCCCCCAGACTTCTGTCCTACCAATACTACGTTGAGAAAAAAAAAAAAAGCTTTTGAGTTTGATTATCTTTAGGGTATTCATGATTACCAAACCAAAGAAAAGAATAAAACCCCAAAACAACAACAACAAAAAAAACCCAAACAAGTAAAGGATTCACTTGAAGGAATACATATAGATAATAGAATTCAGACAGACCATGCTCTTTGAGACTGATTCTACAAAGAAGAAAACTGAGTCAACAGAAAGAAATACATTTACAGCATTGTATTTTAATGATTCCTGAAATATTTCAAATTTTCTCATGATGTTAACCTATTGGAGATAATTAGCAGGCGGACTTATACAGAAGAATTAAGATTAAGAATAATTTTGCTTAGATAGTTCTTTTTGCTTTTTTAGGGGCTGGGGATGTGAGGGGTATGAGAAAAATAGGTAATGCAAGCGGGATTCTGGCTACAAATGTGAAAAACTTAAAAACAACTCAACCAATCAAAAAAAAACCCCAAACCCCCAAAACAAAGCAAAACAAAAACCCCCAAACACCTCAACATGCACTGTTGAAGAGGTCACTGGATTTACAATATAAAATATTAAGTCAGTCCTGTTTCAGCACCTTCAGCATTCTTGTGCTCTTTGCAAGATCCATGGCCTTTCGCAAGATTTGGTCACTGAACATTCAACTCACCAAACTACCCTGAGGAGTGCTTTTACCAGCATTTATAAATATTCATACATTTCCCATTTTCTACTGAACAAAACTCCTCAAATTCTACAGGTTTTTCTAGGCTAACCAAACGCCAGATGCTTTGAGTCCTTGTTATCTTTGGTATCTTAAAATCACAGAATCATAGAATCACAGAATCTTTAAGGTTGGACGAGACCTCAAGGATCATCTAACTCAACCATCCACCTATCACCTATTACCCACTAAACCATGTCCCTAAGTACCACATCCAACTTTTCTTTAAACACACCCAGGGATGGTGACTCCCCCACCTCCCTGGGCAACCTGTTCCAATGCACGACCACCCTTTTCGAGAATAAATTGTTCCTAATCTCCAACCT
>VWZZ01001008.1:329568-364265 GCA_013399095.1 Psophia crepitans | reverse complement strand
CTTCACACAGCCAATATTTTTTCCTTATTCATGTTGCCTTCAGCAAACTTACAATTACACCAATACGGTGGAAGCAGAATTTGGCCAGCCCCCAATATTTTTCACCATTAATTAAAGTCTTCCCTAATTTGTCTTGTTTTACTTTATGACAAATTGCCTTTGCCTCAAGTAAATCACATGTGAACCACACAAGCTGAAGGAATTTCTTAATGACTTGATTTCTTGATGAGGACTCAGTGTGCTTTGTATAATGCACTAACTTTTTTTTTAAAAAAGTAATCAGATAATTATAAAATGGAAGGGAGGAAATCTAGGCAAAGCTCCAATCATAAAAGATGTCTATTTTGATATGATTGAGCTAATTTCCTACAATGGTAAGTAGAAACATCATACCTTAGATGTTACATAGTTGTCAGCAGAGGAACTAGTTCCTCTCCACAGACGCATGTTGCAAGCGCTGCCGTTGATATGCAAATACGTATTTTGAACTGAAAGAGAAAAACGTCTTAGGAAACCAATCGTGTTTTCCACCTAAAGGTAAATCATGACGGTCACAGTGTGATAGAAAGCTAAGGTACATTGAAACTTTCCTTTTCTAGCACCAGACCCACGCTTTGAAACCCCGACTGTAAAATTAGACCCCGGCGGCAGCACTGCTACAGGGTGAGCATGAGGGCAGGAGTGAGATAGGGCCCTGCAGGTTACATGTGCCGTGAGGAAGACAGTGGTCCCAGTGCGGCATGCTGTTCTCCAATGTTGTCTTCTGCTGCCGCTGCTCCTGCGGAGCAACCGGTCTGTCATACCGAGCAACCGGTCTGTCATACCAAGCAACCAAAGAAACAGCCCCAAGTATCAGGGACGAGCAGCAAGTGTGGCACTTCAGCAGGAGCCTCTGTGCATGGGAAGAGGCTAGGTCCATCACTAGACCAGTGATGTCCACAGGAGGCTCCTTAGGTGAAGGCTTCATCTGACATAATACGGATGCGTTTCCCCCAAGGTCATCTCTGTTAGTATGCAGAGGAGGGGCCAGCAGGATTTGGGAGCAAGAGAAGTCTCCATTGCACATGGCCAAGCATAGCTCAAACACCAGAGTGTTCCCACTATCTTCAAATAACCCACTGCCTCTCTCCCTTTCATATCAGGGACTCATGTTGGTGATTCACATATTAAAATGTAAAAGCCTTTCCCTAACATCGCCTTGCCTTGCTGTACCTCAGTGCAAGCCAGCTTCCTCAAAACTCAGAGGTGCTCAGCTCCAAAGCTTTGACCTGGGCCTCTTTCTGCATGATTCCCCTGCCACATTCAGGAGAGCGGGAGAAGAAATAACTCTGATTTTAATCACCTTATTTCATGAATAATCAGACTTCATTTTTATAATAGTGTCATTGCATTATTTGACAACGGCCCAGCTGTAAATGCCTGAATTTCTCTTTTTGTATCCCTGACATCTGCCCAAGGAGAGTCTAAAACCTTTTCCTGTATTTTGCTTTTGTGCTCTTCCGAAAAGGCAAGCGCATTGTGATTCCAGGACTCTGTGACAGTTTCATCTCAAAGGCAAGGAAATAAATAGAAACCAGTTTGCGGACAAAACCCAAGTCCGAGGATTGCTGTGTCACAACCTTCGGTAAAGCAGAGGCTGTGTCCCTTCCCCAGCTCCAAAGAGCTGATCCCATGGTGGGTTGGAAGCCACACAGCAAAAATGCCATGCTTCAAGTTCTGCTGGCCTGCACGCCTGCCCAGCTTGGGTTGGCCCAAGGCAGGCCACCAACAAAAGGTCATGCTAACAGGATGGGGTTGATTAAGAAGCAAAACCCAGTCCTTCAGAAAGCCTGGTGTTTCTTGTTTCTTTGGAGAAGGAGGGCTGAGTATGACTTCAGCATGAATTATTTTAATTGGTGGTTTTACAGGCTTATGCATAGGCATGAAGAAAGCTTCAGCTATTGGAGTAATCTCTTATTTCTAAAGTCTTCTGACTTTAAAGACTTAGTGGGAAAGCACATATGAAATCGATATCTTCCAGGAACCACCATTCATTACCATTGTATCTGCATGAATGAATGACAAAAAAAGTTTTACAAAAGCAAATGAAAGGTTGGCAAATCATTTCCTATGTCATATAGAAACCTGCACATCCGTCAGGCAGGATTATCCGGAGGAGGGCTGGGTTCACAGGCAGCAGCAGGAGACTTAGGAGCAGGTTCAGCTGCTCTCAGAACAGAGCGGAGATGGGCACCTCACCCTGACCCACCTTCCCCTGACCTCCTGCTGCATTTCATACACTAAGCTGGGCAGCTTCCAGTACTGTAAAATCCAGCATTATTATTTCAAACAGTAATTGTGTGCAAAAAGAGACAGAAATACTTTCCTCTCCCGATTTCCTCAGTCAGGTTATCTGGAAGTTCTGTGAAGCACATAGCGCAAAAAGGCAGAAAAGGGGCGTAAGCCTGCAGTGACAAGCTGGGAGCAGAGACTCTGAGAGCTCTTTCTCCCATTCTGACTGGAACAGGGTGGTTTAAAACTCATAACACTGTTAAGAGTTAGCACACAGATAAAGGATCTGCTCTTACTGCATGCTTTCTGTATCATCTATTACTTTCACACATCTGATTCCAAGGAAATCATAATTCATTTGGTGAGATGTATTTTTTACTTTGTTCTTCCTTTTTCAGAATCTTTGTAGATTTAAAATACCCTCCTTCCTATTTTCCTAAGAAGCTGAGCTGCTGATACTTTCAGGGACCATAGCAACATTAATAGTTGTGGTTTGCTTTTTTTTTTTCCCTGCATCTATTTTGGGCAATCTGTTTTCACTGCATGGAGCCACCAGATGATCCCTCCTGGGTCCATTGCAATTCTCACCCTTCCAAATCTCTCACACCCTACTGAGAGACACGAGGTCCCAGCAAGGTGTACGAACCACAGCACGTCCTTTAGGCCATGAACTTCAGCTGAACTGGGGGGCCTCCAAACCCTTCTTAAGAGTTGGTCTGGACCAACAGCCCATAGATTGCCCCAAGACTAAACATGTCTGTTCTGGCTCTGCCAGTCTGCATTACCAGGAGTGATGTCTGCTCCTCAGATGCACCACTGCCTCTCCACGGACATCAAAGGCATTGCCTCCAAACAGAGAAAAACACATCCTCCACACAACCAGGCAATGTACAAAAATTGCAGAGAACTAGCAAGGCTGTCAGCATAGGTGCTTGGATACTCAGTTCTCTGGGAAGCAGCTCCTAGTGCCTGGCATTTCTGAGTGATTTTAAGCAAAAAACAGGAGAACAGGTGATACTGAGAAACCGTGTGTGTGTCCAGATGCTGTGCTTGAAAGAGCTACAGACTCGCTTAGTAAGGAAGGGGTTAAAGATACATACTCTAGAGCAGTGCTCCCTAGAGAGTGATGTATTCCAGAACATTGTCCAGCCTTCTCTTCACAAATCCTGCCTTTCCGAGGGAAAGGAGGGTAATCCCTAGAGAGCAATAGAAGAGCACCCTTACATCCAATCAACGTGTCCTAGGACAGCTGGATGTGCCAAAGGAGAGGAGGAGAGAGCCCACGAAACGAAGGCGAGTGTTCTTGCTGTGAGTGAGCTCTCTGGGGTGGTTCTCCTTTCTCCTCCCTTTCGGTCCACAGCATGGTGCACAGTGAGCCAGCCCTCAGTGTTTTTCTACAATGCATATAGACTTATTTCTAGACACCTCAAAAAGCTAAGAGAAGAGCTAACAAATGCTGTGGGGAAAACACCATGACAGGCGTTTAAAGTGGTTTTTAAAATAACAGAAATTTACATATTTAAATTGTTTATAAATCTATAAATTATACACTATGTTATATTGTACATCTATTGTATGACAGCTGATGCTTTTGGAAGATGCTTGGAGAGAACTGTTTGTTCTAGGAATAGCACAATGGGCCATTCCAGTTGATGCTAACACTCTACTGGCTGTATCTGGTAAGAATTGCACAATTTAATGACTTTGTTACAAAAATTACCATAAAAATACATTACTGAAAAAAGAACAACATGTAAAGAATAACAAATTCCTACTGAACAATAGAACATACCTGTCATTTATAAATCTATATTTAAATGCAAATAATGTTGTTTTGTTGTATTCATGACTGCTTGCATTGTCATTTAAATGCAAATTACTGTGTTTGTTATCATCCAAGAGAAGATTTTATATTAACTTTCATACAATATAGTCAGTTTACATGGAACCAGATAGACAAGTGTGACAATAGAGTGGATATTGATACAGAGGATTTTTGTCAGAAATCAATATAAAATAAAGTGAATGCCTTTAATATTATTTATTTCATCTGTTTCTTTTTTTAGGCATGAACAGTGACAATACAGATTCTCAGAAGCTGAATAAAATTATTTCAGAAATACAGGCTTTACAGGAGGTTGTGGCTAGATTTAGACAACTTCGGCTAGATGCTACTGAATTTGCCTGTCTCAAATGCATTGTCACTTTTAAAGCTGGTAAGCAGAAAGAATCTCTTGCTCGTCTGGTCTGATAACTATGAGGTTGCTACTTTAAAGCAAAAATGATGTTTTAAACCAGACACAGTACTGTATCATCCAACAGGTTTCCCAGTATTGAATTCCAATAGTCAGTGTCCCATTTTGAAAGGCTGACAGCGGAGTGCTGGGGAGCTAACGGGAACATTTAATTCCCATTGATAGCACTAGCTGAACTGTTTTGATCCACCCAAGAGCCAAGCTGAACTAGTAACTGCTCTGCTTTCCAGTGCCTACACACAGTGGTTCCGAACTGAGGAGCTTCCGAAATGCTGCTGCCATAGCAGCCCTTCAAGATGAAGCCCAGCTCACTCTGAACAGCTACATCCATACCAGGTGATCAGTCTCTTCTCTCAATACTTCTTGCAGGTGTAGGGGTAAAATCACACTCCCACTGTAGCATGGTGCCACAGCAGAGTGATGAGAATCATTGTTTGGGAAGAAAAGATTCATAGACTCATAGAATGGTTTGGGTTGGAAAGGACCTCAAAGATCATCTAGTTCCAACCCCCTGCCATGGGCAGGGACACTCTCCAATAGACCAGGTTGTCCAAAGCCCCATCTAACCTGGCCTTGAACACTGCCAGGGATGGGGCCTCCACAGCTTCTCTGGGCAACCTGTGCCAGGGCCTCAGCACCCTCACAGGGAACAATTTCTTCCTAACGTCCAATCTAAATCTCCCCTCCTTCATCTTAAAGCCATTACCGCTTGTCCTATCACTCCCTGCCCTTGTAAACAGCTTCTCTCCAACCTTCCTGTAGGTTTCTTTAGGTACTGGAAGGCCACAATTAGATCTCCCCAGGGCCTTCTCTTCTCCAGGCTGAACAAGCCCAACTCCCTCAGCCTGTCCTCACAGGAGAGGTGCTCCAGCCATCTGATCAGCTTTGTGGCCTCCACTGGACTCGCTCCAGCAGCTCCATGTCTATCCTGTACTGGGGACCCCAGAGCTGGACGCAGTACTCCAGGTGGGGTCTCACAAGAGCGGAGTAGAGGGGCAGAATCACCTCCCTTGACCTGCTGGCCACATCGTTTTTGATGTAGCCCAAGACATGGTTGGCTTTCTCCTCTTTTCCCCTCTGTCTCATTCAGGCTAAGCCCCATGAGATACAGAAATCTTAAAACCCTAATCTAAAAGCTGTAGCTGTCATCCCACAGAGTGTGCAGGGCAAAGTGTACAGGGGTAAGCCCAGGGCTGCAGGAAACGTGCTACGCGAAATACAACCCTGCACTGTGGAACAGCACGCTGTCATCACATCAAGTAGCGTCCTGCTGTGGAACACTTCAGAGTAGTGGGAGCAGGGAAGACCCAGAAGAGTGCACCTAACATCTGCAACAGCTGCTCTGGCTGGTTCAGGACTTCTGAGAGAAGCTTATTTCAGAAATCAAAGTCTACCTCCCATTGCTTTAGCTGCAGTGGAGATCCATGACTTTTTTTTCTCTGAAAGGAACTTCTTTTCCTCTAAAACTTTGTTCTGCTCTCATAATAGCTCTGTCTAGCAGAAGCCAACTCAGTATCAGAGAGTAGAAGGCAGCAGGCTCTGAAGCACTTCTATTTTGTCTAAAGGAAATGGCCCGCTCCGGGAATGGCAGCAAAATTGCAAGTATCATCCAGTTACGGCTAGTTTGGAGCAAAAAGGATGACCGGTGCATAGCAGTCTCTTCCTTTTCTTAGGGAGGGCCTTTCCGGTGAAGATTGCTCCCTGGAGACTCTGAGTGAGCCAGGGCCTGTTGGAGAGAGAAGCCCAGGAACAATGGTTTTTACATGGCCATGGGTTCCACTCCAGGCATGGCGACCTTTCCATTGCGCTTCGGCATTGCTGGAAATATTTAGCTACTGGGCTAAACAGTGTCTGTCGTAAAATACAGCCTCTTACAAGGACAAAGGTTCAGCCGACTGACTCCAATGGGATAGGGCTTTCAGCCTGCACTTCATCCTCAGGCTGGAATTTACCTTCCAGTCAGTGTCACGGCGTTATCAGCCCGTTGACCTCAGTGGAGTCGCTCTCAAGAGGATGCAAGGGAGGGCAGGCTGGAGAAACAGAATGCTTCTGCAAATGACTTACTACTCCTTTTAGGGAGACCACTATATGCAGAGGCTTGAGAATCACTGGTGTAAAGCCAGCGTAAGCACAGCTAGAATACATATCCTTTGTTGTGTTGGCTTCAAAAGCTGGGAGAAAGGATGGAAAATATCCTATTACACAAATATATCGCCTGGGGAAGAAATACAGCTTCTTTAACAAAACAAAACAAAACAATCTTTCTAAATATCAATTGGTATTCAATGTATAAGGTGACCAGAAGATTACCATGACAATCCAGCTAGGGTTCAATTGCACTTTCAATGACAGGGTATTTATTATAGGTCAAGCTCTTCCCTGAACTGCATCAAGAACATAGTTGTCTGAGGGACAAGTCAAAGCAGATCCTGTCTCTGTATTGCTACTGCTCTGAGGGAATTAACAAAGAAGCTAATCAAAACTCAGAGACATTGGTCTATGTTCTGCTAACCTCCATTAAGAGAGTCTCCCTTGGGGTCAACTCCTTGCTCGTGTGAGTACAAACCACAGGGTTTTAGCACAGGTAGCACCCATCTGTACAATTCACTGAATATCGGTCCTTCCTGTAAAGTAAAAGATTTTCTTTGGAAAAATATCTAAAAACTTCAACAGGTTTTTCTCTCTCTGTCTCCCAGGTATCCCACACAACCCTGCCGTTTTGGAAAACTTCTATTGCTCTTACCAGCTTTACGTTCGATTAGCCCATCTACGATAGAAGAAGTGTTTTTCAAAAAGACCATTGGGAATGTACCAATTACAAGACTGCTTTCAGATATGTACAAATCCAGCGACATATAAATTACCTTAAAACAATCAGGACGGACAGTTTGAGAAGAACTTTTATCTATGGAGAATAAGCCTCAACTAACAAAACCTACAGGAAGCATAAGCCTGGGAATGTTTAGCCTTTAAACTCATTGACAAAAAATACCCCAGTAGATATGACTCTGCTGCTCTGAACAGAGTGATTTAGATCATGGAGAGAATGCTTTGTTCTACAGAAAAAAAGTGAAAGTGGTTGGAATTTGGCTGCTATTCCTGTTACTACAGGATGGAGGCAATTCAGATGCCAGTCACAGTTAACAAAGACTCCGCTATTCTCTCATTTAACTGGCAGATCTGAGAGAAAATGTGAAAGAAGGTACTTTAGCTTGTTCAGTATTTGGAACTGGGAGACCAAACTTGGCTTCTGTTGTAACATGAGATGTGGTGGCCTTCAGAACTTTTTTTAAAGTAGCCTATGTTGGGAAAATGTTTTTAATACGATAGGCAACATTTAAGACCAGGTTACCAAAACATTGCTTCTACTATAATACATCATGAAGTGGCCTTCAGAACTGATTAAAAAGTAGCTTATGACGGCAGCTCCATTCTTTCTGCAAAATGAACTGGTGATCTTTGGTGCGGATGTCACCACGATTTGTTCGGTTAACATCTCAAAGACAGAAGAGCTTTATACACTTCCTCCCCGACCTTCCCTCCTTCTTCTTCCACACACACAGACACACATTCACACACACACACACCTGAAAAGATACAAGTCAAGAAAGGAAAACTAAAACAGCAAAACCAAATACAATGGAGATGACCGCTTCAGTGACCTGCTGGCTGTCCCGTTGGCACAGTGCTGAAACCAAAGGCAATGGTGGCCAAACTCTTTGTCGATGAGATGTGCAGAGAAGTGAAATGACTATTAAAAAAAAAATCAACAGAAGGAATTTTATTTCAAAGAAATAAAGGTTGTTGACTGATACAATGCTAACAATTTCCAAAAGTCTCCAATGCCTTTTTAGAAAACTCCAGGTTCTAATTTTGAAGCCTTGTTCACCTACACCCTCTCACACACAAAAATGTTATAAGCTGCTTACTTGATGTGTGAAAAATGTAGAAAAAACATTTAAAGATAGCTGCTGTACTCTTCAAAATTTGATTTGTTATTAGGAACTAGCACTGAGAAAAATCAGCACTTGGACTATCATAGAATGAGTAAAACTTTTCCTGTACAAAGTGGATTAACTGATTCGTGAAGTTAAAAAGTTGTACTCATTGTATTTACAAAGAATAAAAATATATTGAATTTAAATTACTTTCCACTGTTCTTTAATGTTTGTCCTTCTATTTCTGGATTAGATTCTTCCACTGTACCCTACTTTCCAGGGAAAAGAAATATTCTCTACTACAATGGATTGCCTTGGATGCTGTGGGATCTCCATCACCAGAGGCTTTAAAAACCAGGTTAGACAGACATTAAAGGAATAGCTTAGGTGGTCCTGCCTTGGGGCAAAGGGACTTTGAGGTCCTGCATAGAGCTGTTTTCAAATACACAGCTGCTGCAGGGCTTCCTTCTCCAGGAGTCGACACAGAGCTTTTTCTAGGACACAATACTAAACGGATCAGTGGTCTATTCTACTATAAGTCTTCTGTTTCATTTCTTACAATTTTTAATATCGGTGAATTGTGCAGCTAACAGAATGATGAGCACAAAAACATTGCTTCAATTAAAAAGATTCTGAAGTTTTATTAAGGTGTCTGTGTAATCACACCAAATAAAGAGGTAAGCAACTCTCAGTGCACAGGAACAAGCTGGCAACAGGAGGAGGTAAAGATAGTGTTCATATGGCAATGAGTGACCAAAGAGCCATGCACGCTGAGATGACAGGTGGAAACGTACAGTAGACATCAACAGCTCATTGGTTTCAGCGTCAAAAGTACAGATCACAAGTGCAATCCTAGCTCTTGCTTGACTCCAAGCATAAAAATCTTACACATTGCAGAGGTCAAAATTTTCACCCTATCTCTCTTCCATTCGTGCGGTTTGCTAGGTCTCGCTTTTACAGCCAGGCTGTAAAGTATTCAAGTTCAATCTTTTCATGAGTCAGGTGAGACAAAGCATAGACTACAGGACCTTTTGAAACATCTTCTATACAAACTAGCATGGAGCACTTGAGAATGCATTTACCACAGGGCATAGCGCGTTCTTAGAAAGAAACCAACAAACACTTCATGAAGTGTTCTTACTGCACCTGTAATAACCTTCAATCATTTTCTGCTCTCTACACTAAAAAGAGCTGGACCAGGCAGAAAATCAATTGTGGCTCTCCACTCTGTGACAATTCAGTTTATGAGCTAAAGAAGTTCAACCTAGAAACCCTGACCAAACACTCGTTTCAATAAGACTCATACTGGAGCAGCAATAAACATGAACTGCATCCATGCTGCAAGGCAACCACACTCTGCAGCGTGCTGTAGTGCCTGGCTACAGTGCGCACCGGCTTGCTCCCAGTTGCGGAGTAGGCAGGGCAATGGGTGCACCCCCATATCTCAAGTCTTACCTGCAAGACCTCACCCAGCTGCAGAGCAGACTTGTGAGCTGGGAACAACACCCAGATCCTTGTGGTTTAGGCACAGCTAATCTCAGACCATGAATTCCTCCCAGCAGTGCAGGTTGCACAGAAGCAGAACCAGTTAGACTACACTAGAATTAGCATCTCTAGTTAGCCTTGAAGGACTGAAAGCCAGGTGAAGTCTCAGAGCCCAGCAGATGTCCATTCAACCTCAAAGGTTAACACTCCAAAGTCCTTACTTTGGAAATAGGAATACTTTAACATCAAGCATGCAGCTTTTCCCTCTTTAGCTTAATTATTTTTTTCCACAGCTGATACAGATTGTGTCATCACCTTTTAGGGATAAGATGGGGCATTAACTTTGATTTCTGAAACAAGCTTCTCTTACAAAAGAACATTTGAGAAAATGAAACAAACACCATACTGTTTATCTAAACCTAAATAATAAAACTTCATGTACATTTAGCCCTTCTTTCCCCATTTCCAAGAGTAATTCAACTTTTAAGTGTGATTCAACAAGCACAGGGAATTTTAGAATTTTTACATTATCAGAAACTTTTGAAAAGCTAGACTGTGTTGAAAAGCTAGACAGCTCTGGGCTGTAAGTGAGCCTGTCAGTTTTGGTCCCTGATTTCATGAATAGGACTGTTAAAGATTCAGCACAGTCTTTGTTAAGTATGAAGGGGAAAGTGCAATTATTTGAGCATTTAACTGTTCAATGTGGTCACTAGTACCACATATAATCCAGTCAGCCACCATGTTTTGTCAGATCAGTCCTTTACATACAGATTTCTATAGACAAGGTTATGGACTTAAAGGAAACTAGTAACTTTGCCAGTAAGTTCGTAGGATGTTCTGGATGGTGATAAGTAGTAGCACAAGAAAAAAGCAGCAGGGTCAAGTCTAAGTCAACATATGTTGTTACCAAATTGCACAATGCACTAGATCAGACTGCTACTAGAGTATTCTTGCATCCGTTTTCTTCAGCATCTGGATGGGTAACTCCCATTGCACCTGGAAGCACTGAGGAAGCTTCTGCAGCCATAGAAGCATCTGGTGACAAAGATGACTTCAGCAGCATTGCTTGTGAACTGCAGCTGAGGCGTCAACCACCTGCGTTTTAGCAGTGGTCATACAACCACAATGCTACACCTTCTCCTTCCTTTGATGTTCAGGGAAGTGGCTATGATCACATCTTATAGCAGGCCTGTAAGACTGTGTCCCTAACTGTATCTGTAGGACTGCAGTTACAGGTGGTGCCAACATGCCTTTCTCCATAGGATGGTGTAGTTAAAGCTAGATTGATGCTTCTCATAGCAAGTAGAAAGGTACTCTTTTCCAAAGTGTACTGGAGCCACAGATCTGTTGACTGCCTACCATGAACGGAGTTCCAACTTTGGCTCTGCAACCCAGGAACAGCCTTCAATTCCTTCATATGTTCTTTAACACTCGAGCCATGAGTGCCAGCATCTAAAGGTTACTTAGTGCTGGCTGTTAGTAACACAAGACAACATTGCAGAAGAGCATCACAGCAAAGCTGAAACACCAGTTCATGTAGGATAGTCAAGTCCCTGCTCCTCAGAAAGCACAAGATACCACACTTAAGGTCAAGAGTGACAAACAGCTGAAGTGCATTTTCACTTTTATTTCAAAACTTTAGACAAGTTATTTTAGTATATAAATTCGATTTGTTTTCCCTCTTACAGAATATAAAGATAATTCCCTCATTACTTCAGTATAAAGTGTTTTACAAGCTTGAAGACAATTGCATAAGTGTTTCTCACACAGGGTATCAGAAATAAAGCAGTCTTTCTACAGAAGTTCAGACAGATGACTACCTCAGAAACAGCATAGCAGTTTAGTCAAATACAAGTGAACATGTGACACTACAACTGTGCAAGTTCAAGTAAGGCCAAGTCAGTAAACATTGTTAAGTCATTGCAAATAAGAGTGGAAAGTTGTGAGACATTGCAAGGGGTGGATGGTCTCATAGTAGAATGCTCTTAAAGATTCAGAGGGATTTAACTAGAAGACAAGTGAGTTCTTTAATGCTATAAAGCATATGCAAAGACCAAGCAGTGTACTGAAGTTAGTGGAGACCTCGTGCCTGTTTATCCTCAGCATGCTAAGAAAAGCTACAACCTCTTAAAACCAAGCATAAGAACCACTAATGTTTGAGAAGACTGTTTCAGAACTCAAGTATGTCTTATTTTGGATGGTGTGTAGTTTTTGTCTATTACTTCATCTTGTAAGAACATGTGAAGACAGCGCTCGTTCTGTGCCAGTGGGTGGCCTGCAACCCTGGAGAGGAAAAAAAACAAGTATTAGTGCTGACAAATCAAGTCAACTCACAGCTAGTCAGCAGAACAAGGTTTTAAACCAACAGCCTATAGTTCTGCCCGTCAGCACAGATCCCACTTCCAGTTCACTGTTGGTGACTAGAATGATGATGTCTGGCAGCAAGACTTGTCATTCTTCCCCAGATGATGTCAGTCCATAGAAACCCTGAGCTACTTCTGATCATTTGGAAGCATGTTATGTCATTATCTGTCACCTGCAACTGGGGGGGACTATCAAAGTGCCCATCCTAGCATTAGGAAATCTAGAGATGGGCAACCCAAGCAGCCTTTCACAGGTCTGGATGCCTTTGACACAGGACACCTTTCTAAAGGCAACTGAATCCCTTAGTTCTCAGCCTAATTTAACAGCAGTTAGCCCAGGCAGAGTTAAGGACTTACTCCACCAGGGGGTGTGAAGGTCTTCTAAGACTTCTGACACTGGAGCAGTGGCTTAACCATGGTCACTATTCCTAGCACGCACAGCTTCAGGACAAATTTCACTAATACCCAGAGTACTACATGGTTCAAAACTTTAATTAGTAATATTTGCTTGATTTATAATAATAAATCTATTTATTAGAATAAATTGATGAGGCTGAATAGCTAGGAGTACTGCCTGAAAAATCTTGTTCCAGCTGTACTCAAGTCTGCTACTACATCAGTATGTACATTAACAGTCTTTTATGTTTCAAAGGAGAAAAATTGACCAAGAAGTTTTACACTTCCACAAGATCAATGTATTCCTGTAGGATGGAACAAGCAATACAAGTAAACTGGCCATTCCATTTCTGTCAGATATACTGAGTTTTTCAGAGACTCCCCTTAAGATTACTGTTTCACTATCAGCTGCTTCAGAACATAAACAGACTTCTTCCCCCACATACTGCTTCATTTGGCATACAAAACTTTCAGGAAGTGCACTTCCAAGCCTGCAGGGATAAAAGTTGTACTTCATGGTCATAACTGCCTCAATTGCACAGCCTTAAAAAACCAAACACATGCCATCTTATTGTGAGCACATCCGTGCTGTGTAAGTGCAAAACTAGACAGCTTGAAAAATCATTCTACTTGTTTTTGAACAGAGGAAAGAGCAGTCTGAAGCATTTTACCTGCTCAGAACCATTAGCAATGCTAATTGAGCTAACAAGTAACTATGCAAAGGACAGCTTAAGAGATTTCATACAGTCACACTTTGCTTACTTGCACAAGACAGACAGCTGTAGTGAACTACTTACTCACTTGCAACTCCAAGCCACATGTGTGAACTGACTAACAATAACTGACAATCAGATGAAGTTTGGCTTAACTCAGACATCCTCTGCCCTGTTAAACAGCACTACCACTGAGCAAGATTACGATGCTAGTGGAACGGACAAGTTTGAACATTTGAAGGGAGCAGTCCCAAACTCAGTTGGTCCTCAACAGCACTGGCTCTAGAGACCAGAAGAGCTGGTTAACTGTCAGTATTCCTTCTTACCCACTGTTCGGATCCCACATCATTAAGATGTTAATATACAGAGAGCAGTTAGTAGTGTCAGATGGTAGAAAAAGAGTAAGACTTTGTTACTACAGTTTCTGCTCACCTTTTGAAAGGCAGTGACAAAATGCAAAGTGTCTACTTCAAACTGTGTGCATACCTCAGGTAGTGTTTTTACATCTTCAGAAAGATTCTCATGATCATTAGAGAAAATATGCATCATTACACAAGCTGATAATACCTCACATCTGCAATCAAAGTAAACCACTGTAAGGCTATTGTAAGCTCCATTGTTCACCCAATGGAGGATACCTTTTCAGAAATGAAAAAGTAGAACTACTTTGAATGCTATAATTTTGGTAGTAATTTGCATAAATTAACACTAAGATTCATTTCAGCTGTTCAGGTAAGCATTAAGGTATCCAAACTAAACACTGCATGAGCAGTGTTAGTATGTCCTACTTAAAGATTATGTGAAAGTCATTATTCTGAACCTAGTGCAACTATCACAATTAGAGGATTAGCAGCTTTAATTCAGTTTTCTAGGCTCAATTTCTAGGTTTGTCTCCAGATAACTAGATCCAACACTTACTTGTTTATGAATTGTTCAAGCGCTTGCTTCCTTTCCTCTATAAAGGAATCATCAAATATGCCATCATCTCCTCGGAAGGGGAGCTGACGGAGTAAAGCTTTTCCTGGTAGAGGTGGTACCACAACCTGAAAGATTCAGAGAAATGTCCTTAAGCGCAGCCTGTAAACAGCTTTATACACCTCCTCTGCCACCTCTCCCTCCTGGAGGGCCCAACCCATCAATCACATCCTAGTGAAGTAATAAAACATAACCAGAGAAGAATAGTATATGCCTGTAGAGGTAAGTTGAATTCCAGTAGTTTAACTTCAAATCAACTCAATCATTAAACTGCCTCTAGCGTCGTGTAACTGAAGTTCCCTGAAAGACTGACACTGTTAGTTTTGAACATTTCAACCACCATATCTGCTCATATCAAACAATGATATGCTGTATAACATAACATTCCAAGCATTACTACTCTTTATATGTCTATGGAGATTTATAGTCACCTTTCATTTTACCCACCTTGCTTTCTCTTTCTAGTTCATTCCTTAGCCATTCAAAGTCACTGTATCTTCTTCTGACAGTAGATTCTTTCAATTTGAAGATAGGTAGATTTGTCTGAAAATCAGAACGTAAGCTATTGATTAGACAAATGAGGAGCAAGAAACAAGCCATTAAGTTCCACTTAAGCAACAACAGCATTGAGAAACACTCAAGGTACAGGAATACAGCTCTAAGATACACAAGTAAGCTGTGCCTCAAACTGCTTAACTGTGGGCCTCATTTAGATGGCATTCTAATCATGGGTATGTTGCCACCATATCACCTGGCAGAAGTGCAGATTTGCTGACCACTTGAGATGTTTCTAAGGTTGCACAAGCATCTGCTATTCTTACTGTCTCAGGAGCTGGATTCCCAACGCCAATATATGTACAGGTTTGGAAAGAATCCACACAGGCTCTTCTTACTGCATCCAAGGGAATGTTTCAGGTACCAGCACAGGACATTAAGCTTCCTGTACTTTTCTGCTACTTGATACAACACAGCCTCCAACATCTTTAAAAGCAAAACTAGCAAGTCCTACAGTAAATCTGTTCGGAGGAAGCTGGAGATTTGATAGCACAAGCTCCCAAGTTGGGATAGCTCCAAAGAAGCCAACGAGACTGAGATTTAACACAGCATTCAGGGCTGACAAGATCAGGCTTTTGCTGCAAAGTTCTGGCGGATTAAGCTCTGCTTGGTTTAACTTTCCTGAACAAGGCTAGGAGTCAGCACCCAACCCCAACGCCCTTGAAAGAGACATCAAAAGGGAGCCAGGCTATACCACCACACAAGATTATGTTAATACACAAGCACCCTGACAGGTGTCCTTACACTAACTGGTGTGGGAGCCCATATTACTTCTATTTATTGGGGTGCAGTGTCATCCCATTGTTGTAATCCAACCTGCACATTTTAAGAGCAGACATTGAGATAGGGCTCTCCTAGTGACATTCCCAGAATGGAAAGCTCCAAGACCACAGTCTGAAGCTTAAATGTCATTGAGATGGCAAACTGGCTAGAGGGTTACAAACATGTTTAAGAGTTATGGCCTTCTCAGACCTGGAGTCTGTAATTGCCATACGTAACTGGCAGTAACAGAACAAAGCTTACTATTGTCAGACTGCACATTCACTGACTGACTTAATACACCTTTAAAGACGACCCTTGCAGCGTACCCTAGGAAGACAGTGTTCACACGAGACCACAGCTATGCCCAGTTTTCCTGTTGGCAGAAGCACAGCAGTCATTCTCAGCTGGTGCCTTGTTTTATTTTAAGCTGCAAGCCATCTCAGCTTCTGGTTGCAGTTTGAGTGGATATGTCAGTACTACAGCATTTGTAGGATGCTATGCATCAGCTGCCATTGAGTGATACTTTTGGCAGCTCAAAACAGGTTTAATTGCAGAGATACTTTCCTGCACCAGGCCAGCCTATGACTATGGGCCATTGTATTACTGCCAGCCAATAACAAGTTTTTGGCTGTCACATTTCAAGAGTACTTGAAAAATTAGTTGTGTACTTTCACATTACTCTTAGTCCAAAACTGACAAATGATGAAGTACAGAACAATATTTTGTTATGAAATCTTATTGCTAAATGTTTAAAAAGTATTCAAGCTCTTTTCCTGGTAAAACATTGATTGTGCTAGTGTCTAATAATAAAATTACACTCAAGACTTATGTCACAAGTCAGGCTTTATAAACAAACACTCTTGTCTTGAGGATAAGAATACTCCACTCAAGAGTGAATAAAGCTAGGTCCCCCAGAGTGCATGAAGGAGACTCCCAGAAGTTAAGTACTGGATTATTTCTCTCTCATTTCAGCTATTGGCTTCTTAACCAAGTTCAGCCTTCCACATTACAACATCAAATCTTTGGCAGTGTCTTGGGTAGAAAGTCCTCTACAATATTTAACATATAGGCTCTCACCTGCAGAAAATATTCCATTCTCCTCTCAAGTTACTTACAAGAGGGATTAGGACTGAATAAAAGCAGCTGAAAAACCCAATGAGTTCCCAAGTTTTCAGGAACTCTTTTCATGCTTCTGGGCACAAAGTCTATAAAGTTAATCTCTGAACAACGTATCAGGCTTACAGGTACAATGTGGGGGTAGAAGTGCCAATTGAGCTCATTTTACCTTCTACATTCCCTTTTGAACTTTTGACATGCTAGCCCAGCTAGCAAGTTGGAGAAAAGGACAGTTAGAATACTTGCTTTCCCTCCAAGGTGAAAAATCTCCAGAAGTGCTGGAAGTGTTCAAACTTAAGAGTATGCTAGAAGGCTCCCATTAAACTAAGTGGTTCACAAGTCACAACTTGACAACTACATACTAAATGAAAGTGTGTCCCAGCCTTCATTATGGATATGAATTACAGCCATCTGAAATCAACTTATACACACCATATTTCTTAAAACCCAGAAACTACAGCAATTCTCCTCCCTCTAGAAATTAGTACTTAGAGCAACATTCAGATATGCTGCTGTTAGAAAGGATCTATTTTAAAAAGCAATTTGAGTCGTGTTTTACACAGCTTAACCTATTTACATCTTGGGTCACCATTTTTAGCTCCAAGTATATCAACATCTGAAGTTACTGTATATGTCTCTCTAAGGATTGTTACCCTGTTTGGGTAGACTACTTTCTCCTTCAGCAGGAAGAGCTTCTGCATGTCCTACTGCTTTCATGTACCATGGATAGATGGTTTTCATTAAGCAAGCCAGGCACATGGTAGGAGACCACCCTAAGATGTCAACAGATACTTCCAATTTCTAATGAAGCATGACTTCAAGACCATACAAGATAAAGTTATTTTCAGCTTCAGTTTATGTTGAGAGTTATCCTTTAGTCACTGAGGTGCCAGTAGCTATTCTGAACACTGTTAGTGGTTTGCTTGCCTGCTAGAACAGAGCTAAGAATAAGGCACAAAACTTGAAGTCAGGTTAGTTTCATTTTCAAACATCTCTCCCCATGGTCATTCAGTCAGCTGATCTGCAAAGCCTACCACCATAAAACTTACAACCCAGTTTGGCACAGTCCCTGGAACATAGCTCATTCCTCTGACAAATTCAGCATAATTCCTGAAGCAATTGTTTCTCCTACAGCATAATAGTCAGTCTCATCTTTACCAAAAGATTTTCAACAACTTTCTAGTCCAAAATCATGCCTCTTAGCAGTTTGAATACAAGCCCTCAACCTGAAACGATTGTGCATTACCTAAAACATTAGACAACCAAAAGTCACTAGTCAGAATTGCAGATAAAGCATTATTCCAGAAGGACCAATAAACCAGCTCTGCACAAGTCCCACATAACCCAAAATCCTAAGCATAGGACAATGCTAAGACAAGACAGATTCTGTCTAGCAATGTTTTTATATCAGACTATATGTAGACACCCCTTAGGCTCTCTCTGACTACCATCTAAGTGTGTATTCTGCTGGGTGAGTTAATGGCCAAGCCAGTACACTGGAATAAACATTGTCAGAACTGGTGCCAAGTTAAATTAAATAGTTAGGGGTCTGGGTTTGTCATCTGCCGTTTGATTCACTCCTGCATTCCTGAACTCAGATGCCAAAGGCATTTCTACAGCCATTTGGCTAGTGTTCAAGCTGGTAACAGGAAACAGTGGTTGCCTGCTAGCAGATTTCAGGGCAAAACCTGTATTCACAGTAAGCATGTATCTTCAGCTACATTTATGTTATTACAACATATTCAAACTCAGGTCCAGCTCCAGGCTCAGGAGTATATTTACATGGACAAGCGAGATAACTTTCACAGGCAGAAAGCAAGCAGTTTGAATACTAGCTAATACTGTCAATTCCAGCTTCACATACACGGCTCTCTAATGCAGCCACTCTGGTATACAAGTTACCTTAAACACAGGAGGAAACTAGAGTACTTTAAAATAAAGACATCACTTCATAATTCCAAGGAGTTTTCAGTGTTCTGTTATCTAGACTAGATTAATTTATCCAGTGCACAGAAAAAGCCTTGCAAATAGCAAGGCTTGCTCCTACAAATTTGTTCCCAGACGTAAGTGGAGCAGAAATAGCATTTGGGTTCCATCAAAGAGCATGCTGATGCTCCACGAGACTGACTCAGTGTCACTGCAGCCCAGTCCACCCCCACAACTGCAGAAACTCCACAACTGGAGTTGTCCAGGATGGTTCGAGGTAAATTTGATTAGTTTCCTCATCTGCCAATGGAACACTCGGAAGCAGCACTGTTGCCCATGCCTCCCACTCCTAACAGACAGAATAAAGCTGCACTGTTGCCATAGCACCTACTTTGATGTTGTCTTTTCAAGTAGGTTATGGTAGCCTTGATACAACTCTATTTCCATTAAAATAGAGTGAAAGCAAGCACTCAACTCACTTCTGATAGAAGTTTGTGGCCTTGACTCTCAGAAGCTAAATTCAAGCTTCTTACTATCTCTTCATACAACTCGCAATCTTTGTCAAGAGACTACATTTACAGTCAGCCGATGGGAGCTCTGGGGTCTTACAGTAAGTAGTATTCAGGGTAGATAAAGTATTATGGTTTTCTTAACATAAGAACCCACTGTCCTTTAGCACAAAAAACTGGCTCCAGCAGTCCACTGTTATTGCAGAAACCTTGCCAGTAGTTTGTTTCCTTCCCGACTTGACATGAGCAGCTACCTCCCCATTTCCTACAATTATAAAAAGCAAGAAAACATGCTCTAAACTTCAGTCCGTAACAGTTTAGATTTTTGCTGTGTACTTTACTGAAGGAAAGCCTCTTTCCCCACTGCAAGAGGTCAGATAATAAGTTATTTTTCTAAGTTTGTCCTTTTGATGCAAGCCAAGTTCTACTGTCTCCCCCCCTTATTGCTACTTGGTGTCCACATCTACTGAAGGTACACTACATGTAAAAAACCTAAAGTTAATAGAACAGTGAAAAATCTGACCATATCTATACACCCAAGTTCTAAACAATGCTGACTTAAGCTGTGCCAAGAACTACAGAACTTCATCACTCCACAGTACTGGGACATGGAGCAAGGATGTTTTCCATCTTGGAGATCAAAGCAGTGAAATCCTAATAGCAATACAACCATGAAGACTATCAGTCTTAACTTTAGAGAAGAGCTAACCTTTGCTAAGTCATATGCTTTGAGCCACAAACTGTTCTGAAAATTAATGTAGAGCTGTTTGGGTTTTGCCAAGCAGCATCTGTCATCATCTGATCAAGTTCACCAACATCATGAACAGGTGAACTACGGTGTGCCATATGGAGGTCAAAAGGCTCAAAGCAGGATAAAAACCCAAGATAAACCTAGAAACACAGAATGCTTAGCGATTCCTTATTCTTCAGGTTGCATTCTCAGAAGCAAAGAGTAATAACAGGGGCCCACTCTAAGTAGTACACATTCAGGCAAAGGCTTTTCAAACATCCAGACAGAATTAGTAACTCTAGATAATTATTCCAGGGTTAGCAAGCCAAAGCCTCCTTTGAAATGCCAAACATTCCTTTTGAAGAAAATGGATTGACACTTATACACAATTGCAAGGTATACCTGCCATATGCTCTGGTTTGGCCTACTGTGAGGTTACCGCTCATTTCTCACTGAAAATGGCTGAAGAGGGATCATGTCACCTGATGATGCTTTAGCATCAACTTAACATATACCAGCTATGGTCAAATGGGGCTGACAAAACTGCAGTGAAATGCTGCAACTGATCAGGAACAGAAGTTTTAATGTTCTTTGTGAACCAGAGACAGTATCCCTACATCTCAGACATCCAAGAAGAGATAATTAACAACTATAGAAATATACTACATAGCAAAAACTTATCTTCATATTTCCAGGTTTATTGGAGCAGTAACATTCACTTTCTTAAGCAGCCACCTAACAGCTACAGAAAGGCTGGCAGGTCCTGTTCATTAATGTACAGCACATCTTAATGTTTAGGGGGTGCTGCACCTTAGGCCCAAAGAAATGGTGGCAGAAGTTTTGAGCTGGATTCTCAAGAAAAAGCCACAGAAGACATCTGCTCATGAACCTGATTTCAGGTGGTAAAATACTTGGGTTTATACCTGGACTAGAAGGCTAGGGCTTCTCCAAGCCTCTCATATCAGAAGAGTTACAGCAGCAACAGCAACTCCAGGTCTTTCACTCAGTGCTGTAGTTTCTAGAGCATTCACATTAGGCACTTGCTACAACAGCCTATAGTAGTACAACTGGCATAGCATTGCCAAGTGAAAAAACTTAAAGAAAATACTCCTCCTACAGTTAGAAGCTCAGATCTACACTGCATTATTTCATAGAATCATAGAATGGTTTGGGTTGGAAGGGACCACAAGGATCATACAGTTCCAACCCCCCTGTCATGGGCAGAGACACCCTCCAATAGACCAGGCTGCCCAAAGCCTCAACCAACCTGATGTTTACCTCTTCCAGGGAGGGGGCATCCACAGCTTCTCTGGGCAACCCGTGCCAGTGCCTTACCACCCTCCCAGGAAAGAATTTCTTCCTAACATCTCATGTAAAACTTTCCTCTTCTAGTTTAAACCCATTCCCCCTTGCCCTATCACTCCCTGCCCTTGTAAACAGTCCTTCTCCAGCTATCCTGTAGGCCCCTTTAGGTATTGGTAGGCCACAAGTAGGTCTCCCCAGAGCCTTCTCTTCTCCAGGCTGAAGAAGCCCAATTCCCTCAGCATGTCCTCATAGGAGAGGTGCTCCAGCCCTCTGATCAGCTTTGTGTCCCTCCTCTGGACTCGCTCCAGCAGCTCCATGTCTTTCCTGTACTGGGGACCCCAGAGCTGGACACAGTACTCCAGATGGGGTCTCACAAGAGCAGAGTAGAGGGGCAGAATCACCTCCCCAGATGAAAAACAGTACAGACCGGACTGCTCTAAAGTTCAAGCTGACACTTTTTTGGCAAGCCATCTAAAAATAAAGATGTATCAAAATACTCTGGCATCACATGCTTACCTGGATCACAGCCATTTGTCCTACAAAGATTAGTCATTGTTCCATTTGATTTGGTCTGCTCAGCAGTGTACTAGAGTACACTCAAATACATGACAATCAAGGCCTGCATTGTATGCACAGAAATAAAAGGAGTCCAAGTCACCACTTAAATTAATATACTAATAAGAAGTGCTATTCAGAGACCTGGTTATTTTATTTACACAGTAACAGACATCAACAGTAAACTAGTTCAGTACCTTTGGACTAGGTTCTTGAACCTAGTTTAATCAAAAACCTCTGTAATAAATCAGCTGCTCAGGGCTAATACAAGCAATAGACTTGTAAATCCACTCTCCTTGCTTCCAAAGTTTTTCATCCAAGTCATTCCACTTCTGTGTCAGTGTCCTGAGAAGTTCTCAGCCTTCCAGCTATCCATTTCTGAATTACTGCTCAAGGGAACAGTTCATGTTTGTAAAGGTTCAGTACCTGGGCTGTAGAACAGCATGAAGTTCACCTGAATAAGTACATTTTTTTATTTTTTGAAGAGGAATCTAAAAATAAACTGCTAGCAGTGTCTAGAATAGGATATTAAGAGTAATTAACTACAGTTAGAGTAGACTTGCCATGTGATGCAAGATTTGCAGTAGTAAAATAGAGAAATAGTGCTGATTATGCATCCCTAAACACATTGACACTGAGTCAGTGTTTAGTCATTACTCCACCACAAGCTTCACTATGAAACTGAACAGTGCTGAAGTAAACTACATGTACCAGCAGATTTGATTCCTCTCATGGCGAGGAGTGTTTGCAACTTCCAATCCTGCTGAACTCATGGAGGACAGGAAATTTGGCACTGTTCAAGGACAGAACATTTCAAATACACATTCACTAGATCAAGAGTGTGACTTTGCATGTGCTTTCTGAACAAGTCACTTTCAGTTCATTTACCATCTTACTCTGGGCTTGATTTGGTCACAGAAGTCAGACTCAAGTCAGACTACTATAAATCTGAAATGCAAATATTGTATCCAAACTAGGTCTTGAAAAAATGGATTAAGATGAGAACAGACTTTCAAAAGCAGCTCAAGTTCAGCGGTACTTTGATATACTTCCCCAATCCTTTGGGACTATTCTTCACACCGCACAGCCAGTGTGTTCATTTCCTTTCCCACACTGGACCTACATAGTCAAGTACCTCTGCATGTCTACAGAAGTCTTTCTGCAGATGACTGCTGCCTTAAAGAGCATTGGTACCACTCAGGTGAGGTATTTTACAACATCTGGAAGCACAGCAGCAAGGCGTTACCTTTCTATACCTCAAAACAAGCCACTGAGCTGTGGAACCTTGAGAAGGTAAGGTATGCCTTAGTGCTGAATTTAATCATACTGTTCAGAAGCAACAGGCCACCCAACATTAAAGAACAGAATTAAGACAAACACTTAGTTTAACTTTGTTTTGACTAAATAGAATTATTTAACTACTTGGACTAGTAGCTCCTATAACAGGTATTTTATTTTAGTGCTAACTATCAGTTTGATTATTAATGACTTCTCTGCAACCATAAACAGGTAATTTCACCTTTCAGTCTAGGCAACAAACCCAACTAAAATGGGCAGCACAGAAGACACTTCTAAAACAGTAACAGATAAAATGGTGTTAACAAAGGGATATTTTTCCAAATGTAGCAAGTTCCTGGATATCCATAAGCATATTAGTTAAATCCTGTCAACACAGCATATCTCCTATGACACTGCTTTTACAGTGGGTGTATGGCTCTGAAGCGTGTCACCAGTTGCTGGATCAGAGGTCACTTGTAGAGCTTAAGTCTTGCCTCCTTAAAGGATTTAGCAACTGAAGCTGTTGCACAGAATGTTTGAGCAAAAATGTTCCTGTTGACCCACTTACCAGAAAAACTATTTGTCTCAACTACAGTAGAAGACAAATGATATCTGGAACTGGACTGAAGACCGCCAGCCATGCTGTAGGATGACAATATGACAATGAGGATTGGCTCACAGCCCATAAATTGTAACAGGTATCCACATGCTCTTGCTGAAGAGTGTTGACATGAAGAAGCCAAGCCTGAGAAGGTATAACAAGTAGAAGGGAACCACCACTCCGTTGGTGGTGGTTCCTGAGTGAACAGCTAGTAAAGCCTCAAGAGAAACTGCATATGGCATGCAGAGGTATTTACACCAAGAACTTACCTCTTGAGGAAGCATAAACCAACAGCTAAGGGCAGTGAAATAGTTTTTTGCATTACTTCAGTAGGCAATCTAGTTGATTATGTGAGTTTTAACCACTGCATAGTTAACATACCATGATCACCTAGACACCTTAGATGAGCTTACTACTTTATCAAGTTTTATTTCTCTAGAAAAAGCACCTGGAGCTTTGTACCCTCCTGCACTGTTCTCCTTTTTAGCTCACCCTAAGCCTTCACACAAAGGATACCTTAGAACGGTACAAACTCACTGCCTAATGCTGCTGATGGAAAGCAAATTCTCAAGTACCCAGTCAAGAACATGACCCACTCAAATTTGCTATTTTAGCACTGCAGGGTGGCATTTTTCCATCATTTGCTGTTACTGAACAAGGCATTTGACTTTCATTGCCAAGCTGCGCTGTACTGGCAATGTGCCACACTTGCTACAGTGGAAAGTTTTCTGTCATCACCTTGTCCAGTTTGCTGCAAACAGTATTATTTAATGCAACTTCAAGCTCAGAAAGTAAATACTTTTGCCAACTGACCATCTGTAAAGCAAACTGCCCCACTGGAAGTGCTGTATAGGTGCTACCTGCAGCACTCAGAGCTTAACTGCTCGTGAAAGTACTGTACATTTACCACAATGCACAGATATCCTACTAGCTTGCACAGAGACAGAGGCTATGAAAGAACTTAAGTACTGGAGTACAATTCACTTGCTTATCCAGTAGCATACTGCTAAGCCATCCACCCAAGACTTGAGTTCCCCATTAGGCTTCCCAACTTCCACCAGAAGTTGATGAGTACAGCAATACAAGAACTAAAGCACGATGCTGTTCCACTTGTTGCTTTCAAAGCAACAGATATGCTTCAGCTGCAATAGAAGTAGAAAGTTTGCCAATAAAAACTTTAGGGAAACTCTGCAGTATTGCACACAAGTACTTTTTGCAAGACAGAATTACCCTTGGAAAGAGTTTGTAAATATCATGACAATGGTACAAGTCTAATGGTCTCAATACTAACTTTAATCTGAGTCCTCTCCAACACTGTTTCTGGCTTCACATGATCTCCAGCCCTAAAACAAGGCTGTCCAATAGCTTCTACCAGAATGTGGTAGCAGTTAAGTCATCCAGTTCTGTACCACTTAACATTTTAATGCTAGTGTTAGATCAAAATATAGCTTTCCAGATATGACACAGGTAAGTCACTCCATCTTCCCAGGTTTGTTTTGCTGCCACTACTAGCACTGCTGGAGGAAAGTGCAAGCATCAGCTGCTACTTTCTCTGACAACAAGCAATTGTCAAAGCACAGAGGCTAGCTGGTGGCTATTGTCTGCCATGCTTCGACAAGGGGCTGATAGCACAAGACCTACCTTTTATAAATACAATACTACAGCAATTCAAGTTTGAACTGTTCTCCCATGCTGAAACTTGCATATTAGCAACATGGTCTGTGTTCTGCTGAGAAGCAGTTAATTGATACAAGTTTAGACAGTGAACGTAACTCTGCATGACTTGTATTACCTGCTCTGTAACCTTCTAGCATACAGTAAAACTCAATTTTACAGTTCATGGTAGCTATGGATGTATACTGCATGGATACACTATGTGTACCACACAGCACAACTGGAAAGGGAATGATAATGTATTACAAGAGATAGGCCTGTATGCAGACATGCAGAGATGCATGTAAGGAGAGTGGAGGAAGCAATGTTTACATAGTAGTTGGACTGGGAGGAAGAATAGACGAAGGTCACAGTACTATCACAGTGTATGTTTGTTCAAGTCACTTCTAGATCCTCATTACAACAGGAATGCAGAATTTTCTACCATAAACAGGCTACTCCTAACCCTTGTGCTGTCTCAGTACCTTTTTTTTTTTGCTTTCCTTTCTGCAAAAGAGCTTCACTTAGGGATTGAAAATTTATTTTTTTTTAATCCCAGCAAATCTGGCCTCATTCCCAAGGCCATATCATAGCTAAGCCCCTTTGTATCATCTTCCCTGAATCCAGCAATTCCAAATGCTTGGTCCCATGGAAAGAACAACCATCAGGAACTTAACATACAAATACTTCCCAGCAAGGTAGAGTTACATCTTTCTGCTAACTGGACAGTAGGGTCCTGATATGGGCAATGTAATGCAAGATAAGATGGCAAGTTCTAGTTTGTCCTCTTAGAGGCCAAATATAAGCTACAATTGTTTTAGTTTATCCTTCCTGCCCTATGGACATATCTTGATACAGAAGGATAGCTACTGGACATGACAATTCAGGAGCATCAGAATTAAAGTAATATCCTCCCTAGTAGTTTTAGATTTCAGATTTTGCTTTTTTAGGTTATGCTACGCTGAGAACATAGGCCTTATACCAGAAAGCCCACATAGGGTTTTAGTCTTGTCTGAAGAACATAAACAGAGGCAGTAGCCCTCAGCTGAAGCCTCCTCTGACATGAAGGCATGTGTACTCCATGGTGGCGAGCAAAAGCACAACTCATATTGCAGTGAATACATGCAAGGGGTCAGTGAGGCTCCTTGCCCCTCTATTACTGCCCATAATATCTGACCAGGTCCAATAGCTGTGATAATGGACATCTACACAAGGTAGTAGACTCAACCACAAGCTACAAGAGAAGATAAAGTTGTAACAGGTCACTTTTTCCAACCCAGCTTATCCCTGGCAGTCATAGACTAAAAAGGTGCAAGTCCCTACCAGCCACAGGCAAGGCCCACACATTTCTGTCCACCCCTCCAGGCTCTGTTTATGAAACTAGAAAGACCAAGGAACACAGCAATGACTCCATATAGCTTTTTTCAAGCCTACGGGCATGTCAGTGAACACAGCCCTTTCAGCTAGGAAAGAGTCTAATGCTCCCAAAGGAAGTATTTGATAGCATATGATGAGAAACAACTCTGTCTATTAGGCACTCAATTTATATTTCAGGTACCAAAGTAAGAGGAACCCCTTCCCCATCTACACTCACCTTATCACTTCAGCTAGCTTTAATCTAGCACGCATACACTTATTTAAACACTCTCTACAGGTTTTTGAGGCTGCTGGAATCCTGAACTTGACCTCTTTCTCAGAGCAGATCCAGCCCCATTACTACACCTCAGGGAGCCGAGAGACTGTCCTCTTCTACTCAGGGACAGATAAGCAATTGCTGACAGCCCAGCAACGTCTCGGTCCCAGGCAGCTGGGCGCAGCAGTGCCAAAGGAGCATTTGTCCCCCGCTTATCTTAACCGAGACGCGCTGCCTTCGCTACCACTCGAGCACGGGAGTTATCGGCGCGCAGAAGCTGGGGCCTGCTCCGGCACCGAGGACGAAGCCCAACGGGCCGCACGAGCCGCCAAACGGGCCCTGAAGGACACGACAGCGGCAGCCCGGCCCCGCCACCCCGGCCGGGGGACACCCCGCCCGGTTACGTAAGAGCCGGCCGGAGCCCAACACCGACACACAGGCTGCTCCAGGCACCCGCACTCGCCTCCTCCAGCCTTTTATTTGCTGCCGAGGCGCCGGACCCCGACGCGGGAGGGAGAGGCATGCACCCCGCCGAGCTGCCCGCTGGGCGCCCCGGCCACCCGCCTAGGCGAGGGCGGGGACGGCCCCTCGGACAGCTGGAGCGAGGCCGACCCCAGCACCCCCCGCCGCCGGTCGGGGCCGTGCCCTCACCTTGACACGGATCTCGTAGGTGGTGAAGCGGCCGCGGCCCACCCCCACCGTCTGCGGGTTGCCCACGTCGATCTCCAGGAAGTTGCTGGGCGGCCCGTAGGCGTCGTTCAGGTTCTGCGGCTTGCTAATGAGCCGCCGGGTGTCCGCGATCGTCTCGGCCATGGCGGAGCGGGCGCCTTCCCCCCCCCGGAGCGCCGCAGGACGCAGGCGAACAAGCGAGCACCGCCGCCCCGCGCCGCCCGCCCTCTTATCGCCCCGCGGCCAGCTGACTGCCCGGCAACGCGCACCCACGCCGCCGCGAGCGGATGCACCCACCGCCCGTGCGCAAGGCATGCTGGGATTTGTAGTCCTCAGGGGCCGTCCCGCCCGCTACGCCCGGCGCGGCCGCCAGCCTTCAGAACTACAGGTCCCGGCGTGCGCGGAAGGTGCTGAGTGGAGGCGTGAGAGCTAGTTTCTGGAGCCCGCCCGCCAGGCAGGGTCGGGCGCAGGCTGCGGGTGTCGGTCCTGCTGCAGACGTCGGCGCGGGGCCTCTGTGGGGGGTGGCCGGCTGGCCCGGCCCGGCCCAGCCCTTCCCGCTGATTTCCCCCACTTTGGGGTCCGCAGTGAGTGCCCTTCTCTCGTCCAGGGAAGGAGCTCCTGTGCGGGGTCGTGTTTTCGGCGAGGAGGGTTGTGCGGTGCGGGCGGCTCTGGGAGGCCGCGCCGTGAGGCGACCCGGGGGCGGCTCGGCTGGGCCCGGCCCCCGGTCAGGCCCAGGCAGGGAGCCTCTGTTGGTGCGGTGGCACGGATCGGGAACACAGGCAGGCAACGGCGGTGCGATTCGGTCAGCGCAGCAGCCACCGACCCGATGGTTTTTAAACCAAGGAAGGTTTTACCAACACATGGCAATAACAGCACGTAACTCCTGGCTGCGACTTTGCACCTGCAGCCTTGAAAGAGTGCAGAAAGGAAGGATCGCTGTCCCTTACAGGTGGGGAAGCCCAGGTAGGTTAGGTTGCTATGTTAGCCAGATACATAACCTAGGTCTCGGTGTAAGAAAATAAATTATTCTTGCAGCGGTACTGTCAGTGGACATGAACAAAACCATATGTATCAGGATCAGGGAAAAAGGCAACGCTGTAAAAAAGTACAAACTGGTGAGAGGCAGGATGACAGGACTGAATAGGACATGTGTATGTGCGAGATGTTTGGCAAAAGGAGCCAGCCAGGTACAAACATAAGCTGAAGGAGATGGCTGTCAGAAGCTCTGAGTTGAAAGCAAAGGCTAGGTTACTGATCCAAGCTGCAAGCAAGGTGGCAATAGAATAGAATAGAATAGAATGTTGTCTGGAGTTGCATTAAAGCTTTTAAAAATTCTTGAATTTTCACAAATTATACACATTTAATAGTAGAATGACCAACTGGCCCAGATTTTATATCCTTATAGCTTACAAAAATTAAGAGTTTGTTCACATTTCATTCATATAGGAAACAAAAATTCTGTTTACGGAATAATTAAAAAAAAGAGGGAGGTGTGTTAGTAATTTGAAGAGAGGTGGAAAGAATAAAAGAGAAAGGGAGAAGGGGAGCTAATGGAATTGTTCCCTCCCAAGACATAAGGTCTTTCATTCTTCATTACCTGATTCAAGGAGATGGTGTGTTACGATAAAAGAAACATTGCCAAAATAAGTGTAATGTTTACCTTCTTGATGCACCTAGGACATTACTGAATAGAAATGACATTAATCCACTGCAAGTATTTCTAAATGACTCTATCATCTTAGAGGTCTTAATATCTGTTAACAGTACCCCTGCAATGATTCAATGCATATATCCTTTTCCTCCCTTCCTTCCTGCCTTATGAAAGAGTTCTGGTCATGCTTCATTGCTATCCAAGTAGAATGAGATTGTAGGAAGACAAGTTAATACTTTTTCTAAAAATCTGTTTTCTAGGCAGTAAGGAAAATGTCAGGCTGCCCACAGATCACATCCGAGAGACTCAATGTTAATATCCAGCAAATTTGGTTAGCAGTTTTCTATGTTAATAAAAAGATAATGAGAAAGCGGAGATGAACCCAAGGTACAAAAATAGCCCATCCACATAACCAGTACACCATAGGTGGTTTGCTTGGTAACTTTTCTGTGAGCTTCCTGCTCATCACTCCTCCAGTATTATTTCTCCCCCTTATTAGTACACCTTCTTTCCTTCCTTTCTCCTAATACCTGCAAACTATTTCCTTTATGAGCAGAAATTAACCTGACGGAGTTTTACAAAGTGGGAGTGAAAGGGAGACTTATCTGAATTATACAAGTTATTAAACTGGTCCTGCAACAAGGCAAGAAAAAAACCTCATTAATTCTACTGAGATTACATATGCACACATCTGGATCAGCTTTTGCTTGTTCCACAACATATGCTGCCACATCTGACTGCAAATGTGAAAATAACAGCAGAGCACTGGTATTATCTTCAGTATAACGTAGTGTCTACCTCCTGGCCCAACCTGGTTTCAGTATCTATTCCAAAGAAACAAAGTGCCAAATACTGTACGTTTGGGAAGTTGGTGAGCCTATGATAAATCAAGAATATAATTTGTTCTCATGCTGGGTAAATTATACTAAGAGTGAGGCTTAAGTTGAATGTTTTTCTCACGGTGTAGCATTGTAACACCACTGTTCCATCTGCTTTTCCTAACAGAGATAACTGGTGGTGGAGAGCCATATGGAGGCAGGCTACGGGGAGTGAATGTTTTAGTGCTCGTGTGTCAATAGCATTGGTAAGTAAGGAGGTTACAGTGGCTCGGTAAGGTCTCATATCTGTTGGTTTTTGTGGTTTTTGTGTTTTTTGTGTTTTTGGTTTTTTTTGTTTTTTTTTTCCTGAGGTCAGATAGAAATCCTGACCTGGAGACAAAGGGGAAGATGCCCTCCTTCCTGACAAGGGCCCCCCCCCTCCATCATGTGAAAGCATGCATGCCACACTCACTAATGAGGCAAAGAGAAGGAATGAAGGTGAGGGAAAGACAGAGTTCTGTGAGCCTCCTTGTTTCCTTCTGACCCTCAGAAAATGCATTTGTTTATTTTGAATTGTGTTTCAGATGGTTTTTTTTAAATCCATAAGACTGGAGTTACGCTATCTGCAGTTGTTTCTGCTTGGCTGGAAAAGTTCTTCTCTCAGAATGAAAGCATAAATGCAGAAAAGAAAGTTTTCATTCTTTCTGACATGAACTTTGGGCCAAATTTCCAATCCGGAAGGGGAGAGGTTAGCT
The DNA here is from genome assembly GCA_013399095.1 of Psophia crepitans. Taxonomy (NCBI): domain Eukaryota; kingdom Metazoa; phylum Chordata; class Aves; order Gruiformes; family Psophiidae; genus Psophia; species Psophia crepitans. The sequence continues at coordinate 333,353 of VWZZ01001008.1, read as the reverse complement.
GTGTTTGTAGGTCCAAAGATTAGATGCAAGAAATCAAGCGTTTAGAGTAAAAACCAGCAGGTTAGGTACTGATGGTTTTGTAACTACACATTATTTATTCAGCTATGACACAAAGATTTTCTGGCATAAGTGGCAATATGAACACTAGAGTCTCATAGCATATACCCACAGAAGCAGGTAGTAACAAATGATTAATTCTTAAATTTGGTATAGTAATACCTCTCAAGTAGGTTTTTACTTGCTTTTTTGTTTTTAAAATAGTCACATTTAACTGGAAACGAAACCAAATCTCTCCATTACTCAGTTAAGATACTCCAGCCTTCTGACAAGTGCCCAGGTTAACACATTTTAGTTGACACTTGACAAAACATGCCCATATTTGTCAAATGCTGACTCAGGATAAGGCAAAACCCACAAGGCATTGAACTAATTATGCAATGCTTTATGTGGAAAAATGAATTCTTGATTCCTGCATTAGCTGCCAGTACTTTGAAACATGGTGTTTGAATGTTTGCATTGTATGTTTATATCACCCAGATAAAAATTCTAAGCATATAAATATATTTTTATATCCACATATTATATGTGGATATATATTCAGATTTAACTATTGTATTCAATTCTACTTCTCCCTTTTTTACATTATATTAACCCTTTCAACAGACGTGATTCTCATATACACTTCTGATGTTTAAAATGTCATCCATCAGCTCACAGGCATTCATTTCTACTGTCCGTGTAGCTGGAAAACTGCAGTGAAATTTTAGCACACTGGACTGTTTGAGCCAACTGAAATGCAAGCTGTAAACCGATAGTGAAAATCGATCTAAATCCGTAAGTTTGGGAACATTTCTGCAGCTTCGTTAATCTGAGGCTTTATAAGCAATGTAGACTATTAATAGCATATTTGATTGTCTTGAAATAGATGACGTTAATATCCAGTTTACCCCCAGTGTTTTGACATAATCCCAGGAAAGTGGCTTCTGATGGAAACCGTGCTGACGAACACTAGCCACAAAATCCATTTTCATAGAGTAGGCTGAAAGGTCAGTCCTAGATCAAAAGTGTGTTTATGTATGGGAGCCACAGATGTTTCCCATGGTGGAACTATCTTGGAGCCTTGCAGGCAGGTAGACCCTGCCCTCCTTCCGCAGAAACTTAGAGAAGTTCTGGCAGAGGCCCAGAGACCCTTGGGCATACACATTGCCATAGGGTTCAGCACATCGGGATTTCCGAAAGGAGTGCACTTTATACCACTAGAGGCCAGAGGGAGCCTCTGGAGGGGTTTTGTTATACCCCTGATTTTTATTCCTGTTAAAGGCCACCTATACCTTTAGCTAGCTGGCAGACTAATAATACAGCTGGGTTGAACAAGTGCCTATTTAATTTCTACATGGTTGCAATGTCACATTTTCGGAGGCAGGCAAAGGGACAAGTAGAGGGGATGAAGTGTACAAACGTACCACAGAACGGATCCGTATCTGTCACGGGACATTAACCATGCTAACCTACAGAAGTATACTTGAAAGTCCTGTTTGTTTAGGTTAAAAGCAAAATGTGGGTTTGCTGAGTGCTTGCAACCAGCGCAGATTCAGTTCCCGGGGTGCGCAATACGGTGTGCAGTGGCATTTCAGAGTTTGCCAGCGTATAGAAGACTTGCAGCATTGCAGAAGGTTTATTCACATAGGTAGAAGATGTCAGAATAGACCCAAATGGGAAAATTTTCTATTCTGCCTTGGATATCAAGGTTAAGAAAAAAACAGTGACAATTTAAATAAATCAGATGTTTTTGCTGAAGATTATGCTGTCATTTTCTCCAATTATTCCTGACATTTCACCCATTCTTATTGTGATCTGAGTTAATAATGGAAGAAAAAACGGCTCTTGTTGCTGTATTTATTCTTTGTTCTCAAGGAGATAAGCTGTTTATAAAGATAAGTTATTTGTTATTTAAATCACTTTTACTGAAGTTGTTTGTTTCCTTGTTTGAGTTTCTAAAAATATTGCAACAATTGAGATGCATCTTTGAGACGTCTATTCAATGCACTATGATTTGAACTGGAATTCATTCCTAAATGGGCACAGGTGTTGATAGCTGTAACGTGCTAGAATGAGTCAAAACCAATAAATGCTCAATAAAGGAAAAATGAAAGAAAATGCACTGAAAACAGCTCTATTAAGATGCAATAAATGGGTACTTTAGTTCATTACTTAATTAGGTATATAGCACTGAAGATGTCTGGTAAGGCTACATATTTTAAAACAGCTGAACACATTAGAACATAACTTCAGTCACTGTTAATATTTTCAAAATCGTAAACATTATTTTTAAAATTAGCAATACTATTCAGGGTATAATCAACTTCTGTTTGTGAGCTGTTCTGTAGTGCCCTGATGCAACATTTTGCTATTCACTTATAAAAAAAAGTTGATTAATGGTGTATGAAGTTGACTTACTCGCTTTCTCATATTGCACAGAAATGTAATGCTAAAATAAGAGATAGCAATTCTGGTATTGCAAACCTAAAAGTCAGTTAAAGCCTTTCCTTCGTGCTTTTACCGTGAGCGGACATTTTATTATCTATTCCTTGCACAACGCACTCCTTAGGCAACATCTTTTGAAGCTCCATCCTGACCTTTGGGTGCATTTCTGATGGGAACAGAGGGCCTGCCAGGGAGCAGGCGAGTATCACGGTTAGCGATTCCTGAGTTCCCGAGTGCCTTTCCGTTGGCGTGTAGGCTTTTTTTGCCCCCCCTTTTTTTTTTTCCATTGTGCCTTGCTGTCAAGAGAGCTTTTCAGTCAGAGTGGAGGTGGTTGGGTAGGACAGTCAGGTGCCTACCGAAGGAGGCAGGAGGTCGGTGTTGTCCTGAGGAGCTCCCAGGAGCCCCGGTGGGTACCTGCACTGACAGCGCCACGGACGAGGCGTGCTGGGTGCTGAGCGCACACTGGCCGTGCAGGCCCGAATCAGCCCCTAGGTGTTGCGTTCTGTTCAGGGAAATTGCTTTTACCTTCACGTGTCTTGCTGTTGTGGTTTAAATATACATTCATAGGCGTAAAGGTGGCTGTATTGATAATGTGCGGCTAGGTTGTAACGCTGGCTGGGAATACTTGTCCTTAGTATTTTATGGTGCACGGTTTTAAAGATAAACACCACAAGCTAGAAATCACCGACAAATGCAAATTCGGCTGCCAAGACTCCTCCACGATGGCCAAGCTGTGACACAAATCATAGGTGACAAGCAAGTTGTTTGGCAAACGCTGAGTGCGGGAACAGGAGCGGGGAGGCACCGCTGTAGCCCTTGGTGGGTCCGTGAAGCGCCGGTTGTGCTGAGCGGCCGTGCAGGGAGCGCGGACCTGGGGCGGGCGCGGCCGGCTCTGCCTCCTCTGCTCGCCGCCCCGCTCCCCAGGGGCTGCAGCTCGGTTTGGGTGGCAAGGGGAGGGAGAGGAGCCCCGATCCCCGCTGGCACGGCTCGCCCAGCACCGGCCGAGGCCCGGCTCCTCTGAAAGACCGCGGCCGTTGCCCTGAGGGGCGGCGGGACTCCATTTCCCAGCGCGCCCCGCGCCTCCGCCGCAGAGGCTGGGCCGGGAAGATGGCGGCGCCCGTGTCGCCCTTGGTTACTGCGCGCTGCTTGCTGCGGGCTTCGGCGCGGCGCGCCGGTCGTCTGCTACCGGCGCGGGCCGCCGCCGTGCGGAGAGGTCAGTACCGCCGCCGGAGGGGGCTCCTCGGTCCCGCACCCTGTCCTGCCCGCAGCCGGGCGAAGGGAGGGCGAGAGACAGTCTGCTG
>VWZZ01001008.1:302675-329513 GCA_013399095.1 Psophia crepitans | reverse complement strand
CGGGACGCTCCCCGGCCCTGCCGCGCTGACGTGCCCTGTCAGTGTCCTCATGTTCCCCCGCCAGGGCAGGCCGGGGCGGCCTCCCCGTCGAGCCAGCCCCGGAGGGGCGCCGCGTCCCGGGGCAGCGCGGCCGGGGTATAGTGCCGGGAGTCGGCCGCGGCTCCCTGCAGCGGCGGGGGATCCGTGGGCGGCCCCGCGACTTCCCGAGTTAACGATGCCGCCGTCCCCGAGTAAATGGGGCTTCGGTTCGCGGCGGCTGTCGGGAGCGCGGCGGGGGCGGTGGTGCCTGCCACAGCTTTCACGGTGCTTTGGGCGGTCTCGGGGGCTTTTTTTCCCCTATAAGGATCCTCCCATGCATAGAGCTGCTATCTACCGGGCAGCCTCACTGAAAACGTCAGTGTAACACGCAAATTTGTGGGGAACTAGGTTCTGTTAACTAGAGGCCTAGGTTCGAGGCAGGGGTCTTTTCTTTAGCGGGAGCTATTCGTTCTCTGCTGGTCTGACAAAAGTGTGGGAATGCGGCCGAGTTCAGGGGCCTGAAAGCCAGGCCGCGGATCTAGGAGCGCTGATAAACGTTCACATACTTACATTGTATTGTGACTGCACAATATTTATGTGTCCTAAGGAAAACAGACAAGCACTGCAGTTAGTCAATACAGTTGTGTAAGTTTTATTTGATACTGGTCTAACACTTTAATGTAGATTGATTTCTATAACCAACATATTACTGTTTAAAAAAAGTTGTCCGGGTAGATCCAGTGGCGTTAGACACAGTTCTTCAGCTTCCGTCTTAAAGAGAAGGTCGTCCTTACATATGTTATTTGAGGACATCTGCAGGGGTGGTCAGCTGTCATTGTATTGATTTATATTTTTTTTTTATGATCACTTGTTTGTAGTCTTTTATTTGGGTTTGTGATTTGCTTTCCAACCTTTTATACCTTTTCTTTAATTACCAGACTTCACAAGTACTATTTGTGTAAAGTTGCCGTTTCACTGATAAACTTTTCTGTCTTTTTCTACTTTAATCTGTAGGTCAGATTATGAAATCTTATTTCCGAATAATGTCATAGGCATGTGTGCAAAACCCCCGAATTTTAGTTCCAACTCATATGTTTCTCTACAAGCTTAAATACTGGTTTATATACTGCCGAATAGATGGACTGCAAGAAGGCTAAATAGGGGTTCAGTGATTCATCTAAGGTCATATAATTAGGCAAAGATGGGAGGACAGTCCAAGTCCTTGTTCTTCTGTCTTAGCTGCAACCTGCTGCTTCTGCTCATTTCAGCAGGGTTATTTTTTTCATTTGTTTTGTATGATGTTGGCCTAAATTTTCAGTTTGTGCAGATAACTCAGCCTCTCCCTCCCCAGCCCCCAATATGGTTGGTTGGACTTTGCTTTTCTAAGCATTGTATTAACCATTGGAAAAATAAATGTTTCAGGTGGTGTCCTCTTCTCATTAAGCATGGTAAAATATTTTGAAAGGGGTAATTATTTGGTGTTGTTACAGGACTCTGAATGTATTTTCTGCTTTATAACCAACACGTGATCTCTTTTCTGAGAAGCTTACATGCCAAGTCATCGTTCTTCAGCAGGTTTGTGCCTGTGCTTAACTTCAGCGCATGTATTTAACTCACCCAAATCCTTGTATACCATGGGGCAGTTTACCTGTTTGTTTTTGCAAAACTTGCACGTATATTTAATAAAAGATGAGACAAGAGAACATTATGATTATCTACAGGTACTAGCGTGCAAAAATTATCTTTTCTGATCTTTTGCTACTTTCACTCCCATCCTCCTGCAGGAAAATAACCTTTGGAGTTACAAGACTGTACCATTGCCCTTCCCCATCACTGTGGTATCACCTAAGAAGGAAAGATTTTGCAGCAGTTCTGTTATCAGCTTAATTATGAGTTTAATAAGGTCTTAGATACCACCATCTGCCTGTTGGTAAAAGTGCCTTCTAACTTCAAAGTCCTCTTCTTCTGTCACAGCAGCTGTGTTTCATAGGCAATTAAGGGTTTGGGCATTTGAAGCAGTTTGGCTTCATTCTGACCCAAACTAATATTTTAAACTTCAGCTTGGGTTATTGAAAACAAGACAGTTTTTAAAAGTTGCTTTCAGTTACTTTTCTTTTCTCCCCCCCCTCCCCATACAAATTCCACTGTTTGTGGAAAGCTCTCGGGGCAGAAATGTGATTCCTTTATGTTGCTGTAACACTGCTTTAGCAGAAGCTGTTCCAGGTTCTTGACTGTGACTGTCAGCAGAGGTGACAGTTGGGTGATTTTGAGGTCATTAACTTTGTTGCAGTTATAACCTCCACGACTTTGGTTTAGATGCAGTTCTCAAGCAACTGTTAGTTGGAAGTATTTTTTTTACCTTTAGGACAAATAATAATTAACCATTGCAGCAAAATGTCATAGGAAATGGTTAATTCTTCATCTCTTATGTCTTCAGAATATATTTTCTTCAAAAGATGCTGTAATCAAACACAATTCTTGAGCATAGTTCAAGGGTAATTAGATAAATTTATCTTCCCTTATACTTAGAAAGGTCAATGTTGTCTTCCAGCCTTAATCTCTATGAATGACAACTATGTCTGATGATTCACACGAGGGAGTGGTTTGAAGCATACATACAGCACAAGGGTTAAAGGTGGCTTTTTTTTTCATCATCAGTCCCCTGCAGTGCTTGTTTCAACTTTGTTTCCAGAATTAATAATTCACGTGTACTGTATGTGAGTGACCTTCTAGTGAGATGAATGTTGTAATCTGAAGCGAGACTTACCTTTTGCAGTAAAAGGAGTTCAGTTCCATTTGTTTGATCTTTGCTGTTTTAGCTAGATGACGTTTATTTCTCATGGTTTTTCTTTTTAATCTCATTAAAGGTCTACAATTCTAATTACATGCTTAAAAGATGTTTAGTTTGAGGGCAGTAAGAGATCTTGCAGACGAAATTTGAATTCATCTGTGAAGGTACAATACTTTTTCTCTTCCAGAAGTGAATAATCATCTTAAATGCACATGAAATCTTTTTGCGTTACTTGAAAACTCACAGATTAATAAATTCAAAGGTGTCAGTTTCTGCAGTCGTGGAAAAATGACAAAGATGAAATTCCTGTCAGGGAAGCCGGGGTTCTTTTCCTAGGCCCTGAAATACAAGGGAAACAAGGACCTGGTAAGATTTTTGTCATGGGAATTCTCTTCTGACAGATTTTAGACATCACAGTTCAAAACCTCACATAGTGAAACCCAACTACTACAAAAAAAATAAGGATTACAAGGGTGAGTGGTGTTTCCCTCAGTTACCCTTCTTCAGCACCCATACCCTTATGGCTGCTGTCAAGATCAATTTTTGATATTTCACAACCTAGCTTCCATTTCAGATTGTCTTCTTACATAAATAACTCTAGTGCCTGCCTCAGCACTTTCATAAGCAGTGTCATTGAAACTCGCGTGCCTTTTTCCTCTGACGTCTCAGACATCAGTTGTAGGTGGCAGTAGGAAAACTTGACAACGTACCGATTAGTTTTTCAGTTTGCTGCTCCTTTCTAGAGCAGAAGGTCCCTGGAGTTAAGAACACTTCTTAGATTTTTATGTAGACACTTATCTTTGCAGTGGTAAATTAATACCAGTTTACTGAAGGTGTCTTTAAGTTCCCTGCTTTAAAGGAAACGTTTACAATTTCAGATTGGTGTTTTCGTTAGGCATTAATAAGTTTTCATTAGGCATCAGTGAGTTTTTCCCCTCTGATTTCTCCAAGGCAGGGCTTTTTTTGTGTGTATCACAGCAGGTCTTTGTTGCAGCTTGGTGTGTGATCCTTGGATAGGCAAGCAGAAAGGCAAATGGCAGCAGCTTGAAATAATTTTATGACTTGAAGTGAAGCGAGATTACACTTAAGTATGTGTGTTTTAGGAACAGAACTTTACTAAAAAGCTGCAACCTGGTGGCAACTCTTAAAGAAGCAGTTAATGTCAGGCTAAATGTGACAACATCCAATACTGGAGGTGACAAAGATAGGTTGTGAATAAACACAACTAGTTTTACACTTTTTTTGTAAACTAGATGAATAATGAATTGATGCTGTGCTTTTCTACAGTTTTGTCTAGAACACTACATAGAGATGCAAAATGCTTTTTCTGTGGGTGACACTTAAAAATTTTGGACAGGAACTAAGGAAAATCGAGTAACAGTTTATGTAATACAAAGATTAGATATTGAAACAGGAAGAGATAAATGAAACCCATCTTTTGCACTATGAAGGAGAAGGCTGCAGGACTATGATTAATGTATTGAATTATATGTGATTCCTTCCCCAATGGTAGTTTCCTTGATGTAAAATCATGAAGGTAATTGCCTGGTATTCCTCTGCTGTGTATTAATATTTCTAAACTTCCCTTTTCTTTATCGGTCCAGGAATAGATTACTATAGAAACATAGTTACGCAAATGCTTTTGTAATCTATCTCACAAAACGAAGGTTAGAAGGGAAGACCCACTTTTTTTTTTTCTATCTCTTAGGATAGGGTGTCACTTGAACAGCTGTCTTCTGTCTACTTACTTCTAAAGTCCCTACAGATTTTTTTTGTTTTAAGAACCTATGCCTTTGTTTTACAGGTACAAGTTTATCACTTACCGATTACTGGGTGTCTCCTGGTGGTGTGTTATAGTGTATCCCCATCATATTTAAATCCCAGTGTTCAATATTATTTTAGGAGAAGAGTGAGTAATTTGTCCCGTGACACTCTCTGTCATCACTTGCACATACTCTCCATCTCTGCCATCTGTTAATGACGAAGTATTTTCTTCCACTCCCAGAATGGTTAGCTGAAGGTGCATGTAATCTGAGACAAAAAACCATGCTTCTGAGGAGTCCTGCTTGTGTGATTTGTCCATGGCCAGGAAGACCACGAGCCACAAACCCTTTCTTACCCCTGAATCAGCTTTTATTTTTTATCTTCCATCCTGTGGTAAGCAGTAGGAACTGATGGTTTTATAGGTATAGTGGTGTAGTGCGGCACTGGCTGTCCATCACATTGGAGCTTACGGAGTCATCAAGCTCTGCAGGCTGTGAGAGCACGGATAGTTTAGGGGTACAGATTGCAGGACTGAGGTTGACTTTATGTGGGAGTGGAATGATTGAAAACAACAAGAAAAAACTTTGAGATCATCTGTGCCTTTCCACCCTTCCCTTTGGAAGCGGGTCAGATATTGCTTACCTGTTCCTGACGTATTTTTTTCAAATTAATGCTTAAAGTTCACTCGCCATCAGTCAAAGTTGTACAACTTCTAGACTATTAATTGATTTCACTACCTTAATTACAGTTATTAAGATAACTGTATAGATAGTGTATTTCCTTTTCTCAGTACCCATTGTGTATTTGGAGATAGCTGTGTGCTTTTCTTTAGTCTTCTCTGAAGATTTTATTCAAATTTTTGCAATAGCAGACTTCAAACTCAACTCTTCAGGTGATTTCTTCAGCTAGGGATAAATTAATTTTAATTCATAGCAGAAACTAAGTTCCTTCAGGGCAGAAGAATTTGGTGTAATTATTTGCTGCAGATGTAAACAGTACCCGCCTTGCTTTGGACAGACTAAGGTGTTACTTGCAGTAAACAAACATAATTTGATGTAATTGTTCAGTTTTATCCTTCTCTTTTGTAACTATATTCATTTTATGTTTCTTACAACAATTAAAACTCTTCTTGTGCCTCTTACAACTTCTCTGTGGGTTGTAACCTATGGTTTAACAAATAGTCATCTTCTACTCTCCCACTCAGTTCGTACCTCACATGAAATATGTGAAAACTGAAAAGTGTGATCCAGGGCAGACTGTATCATTAGTGAATAGAACAGGGTTTATTCATATCTGCTTATATTGCCCTTCATAGCACAGAATCGTAGAATGTTTTGGGTTGGAAAGGACCTTCAAGATCATCTAGTTCCAACCCACCTGCTATGGGCAGAGACACCCACCACTATGTATATACATCAGAGTACTTGTGGTTATTCTGTTTTATGTTTTTTCTCCAATAGTGTTATGATAGTGTCTCACTGTCAGTTTGTGATCCAGTGTAGCCCCTGGGTCCTTTTCTGCAGAACTGCTCTTTAGCTGGTCGTTCCCCATCTCTTTAAGTTCAGTTACATATTGCCCCTGAGCACCATGCTTTGCCCCTGTTGATTTGTATGAGATTCTCTGTCTCCTTTGTCAGAATTGCCTTGCCTTCCAGGGTGTGCGTGGCCTCTGCCTGACTTGCCATTACCTGCCTTCCCAGTCCACCTACTTTATTTTGCCATATACAGGTCATGAATGGAAATTCTGAGTTGCACCAAGATGAGCTGCTCAGCCCCCTCTGAAATGGCAAATAGGCACCTAGTTTAACTGTAGTTAAATTCATTACATGTAGTTTTTCTAGCTGTTTTTGTACCTTCTCAGAAGTAATTTAATTTGCAACTTACTTTCCTACTTTATATATGAGAATGCTATGTGACCCAAGGATGGAAGTGTTACTGCAATTAAGATGTTTTTCCTCTACCCACCAAGAATGTTACCTGATCAGAGAGGAAAATTTGTTGATCTCACACTGTTACTGAGGAGCTGTTGTTGCCTTTTAATTGTTATGTCGTTATCTTGTTCAGTGCTTTAAAAAAAAATAATCATCTGCTTGTACTTGTTCCAGTAGTTTTGAGTGTTTTGAAGTTGTGTTGACTGGTGTATGAATTTCTGGATTTCCTTTTCTCTTCTTTTTAAAGACAAAAGTTGTTTCATTTTCCTGCTGCTTTGGAACTTCACCTGTGTTCAGTGAGGCCTCAAAGAAAACTGTTAGAGGCCATTGTGTTGGTTAGGAAACTTACCTAAAGCATTTAGGGATGAATTTCCTTAGATTTCATGATGTTTGAAATATCTAACTATGTAATCCATAGAATCACAGAATCCCTAAGGTTGGAAAGGACTTCAGAGATCATCAAGTCCAACCGTCAACCTAACACCACCATGCCTACTAGATAATGTCCTGGAGTGCCACATCTACATGTTTTTTGAATGTCTCCAGGGATGGTGATTCAACCACCTCTCTGGGCAGTCTGTTCCAACACCTCACTACTGTTTCCGTGAAGAAGTGTTTACCTAATATCCAATCTAAACCTCCCCTGACGCAACTTGAGGCCATTCCCTCTTGTCCTGTTGCTAGTTACTTGGGAGAAGAGACCGACACCTTCCTCACTACAGCTTCCTTTCAGGTAGTTGTAGAGAGTGATAAGGTCTCCCCTCAGCCTCCTCTTCTCCAGACTAAACAGCCCCAGTTCCCTCAGCTGCTCCTCATAAGACCTGTGCTCCAGCCCCTTCACCAGTTTTGTTGCCCTTCTCTGGACACGCTCCAGCAGCTCAATGTCCTTCTTGTAGTGAGGGGCCCAAAACTGGACACGACACTTGAGGTGCAGCCTCACCAAAGCCAAGTACAGGGGGACAGTCACTTCCCTACTCCTGCTGGCCACACCATTCCTGATGCAGCCCAGGATGCTGTTGACCTTCTTGGCCACCTGGGCACACTGCTGGTTCATGTTCAGCCGTCTGTCAACCAGTACCCCCAGGTCCTTCTCTGCCAGGCAGCTCTCCAGCCACTCTGCCTCAAGCCTGTAGCGCTGCCTGAGGTTGTCATGACCAAAGTGCAGGACCCGGCACTTGGCCTTGTTAAACCTCATACAGCTGGCCTCGGCCCATTGATCCAGCCTGTCCAGATCTTTCTGAAGAACCTTCCTACCCTCAAGCAGACTGACACTGCCTCCCACTTTGGTGTCATCTGCAAACTTACTGAGGGCACACTCTATCCCCTCATCCATGATACATGTTTTTCCTACTCAAATCTATTTCTTTTATCGTTGCTACAAATTGTGTTACTCATGGTTATACTTAACCTTTTAAATGACCGTAGAAGCAAAGAAAATATTAAGCACCTTTTCAGTGTATCCCAATGTTAAGTTTCTGTCCTTACTGATTTGGCAAACCTTCTTTGTAATCCTATATGTTCTTTCCTTTCCTAGTTATATCTCACTTTATGTCTAGCAATTTTGATGACTTTTTTTTTTTTTTACCCACAATTCCTGACTGGGCATGGCCCTGCCTCTTTTAGGCAGAACATAGTGCCAGCAGAGCAGGCTGTGGCATTCTGGGGCTTCACAGCTATTGCCTTGGCTGCTGTGGTCTTTGACTCATTTCAGCTTGCTTACAGAAGGAACTCCTGCTTTGCTCTCCTGTTTGCTGGCTTTAAATTTGTTCAGTTTAGTTCAGCCCACCTCTACCCAAAGAATTCATCGATTCAGAGAAATGCACTTGATGGAATTTTTAAACGTTTTTGTCCCAATTTGAGGGAGGGGACCGAGGGCAGTTGGTAAAAACTTCCCTTGCAACAGCTCATCCAAATATTACCAACTCTCCATCTGGGCTTCTTAGTGTGTGTGTTTGTTAGTAATAAAAATACATGTTAAAACATGCTACTAAAAGTGTTTGCTACTGAAGTTAGAAGTTGATTTAATGAAAAATGGGCTAACACACACTGGTGGTTGTATAGGTAAGTAAGGTATGTATGTCTTTGCATAAACTGTTAAAGTGTGTTTATAAGAGGATGCTTTTCAAAACTCTTCTATTAATAATCTGCTTTTCATTTTACAGCATACACAGCTCAGGCAGGTGAGAAGGCAGCCCCTGGTACTCCTACAGATGCTAATGCAAGAGCCTTATTGGTTTGCAATGGACCTTTAGAACATTATGACTTTCTGATTAAGCAAGAAGAGCTGAAGAATGATGAGCAACAAAGAAGAGTTGTGCAGCACCTGCAGAAGTTGCACGAGAGCCTTAAAGGTTACAGCATCAGTTCAAAAAATCTTCTTTCAAAGGTCAGGTTTATAATGATAAAAACATTTTTTGACATTTATATTTGCTTATAAGAATGTGCTTAAAAATATATAAATTTCTATCATTAACATGAGTCTTATTTTTGAAGCTGGGTCTTTACAGCTAGATCATTGTTTGCGTTTGGATATCTGTTCTTTATTTTTTGATTTGTGAAATTCCAGTGGCACTCTAGAAGGAACAAAATTAAATATTATTTAAATAATTCTGTAAGAAATTCTGATATGATTTTGGTTTTGTCCACTGTTTGCCTTTCCCTAAATGCCGTTTAGCTATAGTAGAGAGAGGCTTAGACCAGGTTTTAACTCTCAAGTGCTCTTATATTTGTGTTTGGGTTACACATACTGAGCTCTGATGTTCTGTGTTCTAACAAATCTTCCATGAATGTAAGTGAAATTAGCCAACAGAGTCTAAATAATCCAAACAAAAAAATTTAGCTTTGAAAAAGATTGTAATATAAATCAGACATGACTTTTTAAGAAACAGAAGGAATCTATTCTTTCCAGTGGTGTTAGTCTTCAGCTGAGGTAAGTAAAGAAGGCAGAGGTGTGATCTGCACTCCAGTTGTGGTTTTAGGTGTATTACAGCTCCTTTTCAAAGTATTAACAAAAATTCAGACGTATTGCTGTTGCCCAATGCCTTGGCAACCATAGCGCCTTAGCATTAGTAATGTTAATAACCTGCTGTTGTAGCTCTGTAACTTCCCTGAAGTTGTTGATGCAGTGTGTTCCAGAGCCTCTGTGGCAGCGTTTTTCATGTCTTGTTCTCATGCTGTTATTCTCCAATTGTTGCTCTTGTGGCCTTGCACCTGCAAATCTTGATAGTGTTGTTTTCGCAGGTTCTTGTGGGAAGCAACTGGAACTGGTGTGAGAATCCCCCCTCAGCTTTCCTTGCCTCTTGTGTTGTAGGTTTGAGTTTATATCCCAGAAAACCAAGCACAGTGCCCAGCAAAGTAGATAATAGTCATTTTATACTTGGTAAACATGAGACAGTCATAGATATGCACAGAAGCTGAACAACCAATGTGCTTCGTTTGCACCTGATTAGCATACTCCAGTCAGCACAAATAGTCATAAACATGGTGGGGAGGAAACAACAATCGGGCATTTGACTGAGTCTGATGATAAAAGTATACCGCTGGGAAAAAAGTATGGCAAAATATTAATTGCTATCATCGTCTTCACTTTTCCTGCTTGTGCTGGAGACACATCTCCCTACACCTAGGAGGGGATGTCTGGAAGCTGTCACTGTCCTCAGAAACAGCCACTGAATGTTCTCATTTTAACTTCTCTCTTTCTCTTATACCACTTTTGGTTTTTATTTTTTGTCAGAAGTAACTTTAACATTTACATTCAATGTATGCCGTCAGCTGTAGACTCTGCTAATAAATCTCCATGTCAGCCTTTCTCAGCAGCTGTTCTGCAGCACACCTCATTTCATGGGCATAAATCTAACTCTTTTGAACTTATTACCTAACCATATAGTTCCCATTACTGTTGGACTTGTTACCTAACCATATAGTTCCCACTACAATCCCAAATTCTCCTATTACCTGGCACAAATACTGCATTTTCTTTGCATGGCAAGCCCAAACAATACTGGATGAGATCAGGAGAGCCAAAGCCTACAGGGCTCAAGTGCCTCTAAATGTGCTGTCACTGACCCTTTAGGCACCAAATGACAAGTTACCACTCCAGGGCTCTTGTGATGTATACTAGCTTCAAGGCATTAAAAAAATAGAGAACTTTGCTATGAGAACATGTAGTATACCTGTAAACGGGCTGTGTTATACTTGTAAATGTGCCTGTTTCAAGTAGGCAAGTACAGCAGGGTGCAGAGCCTTGGGGCACATGCTTGCTTATCATATTGTGTCCAACATCCCTTGAATGCTTTAAACTTGCATTCATAGCTGGAGATCATATATTTGTTAATCATATGCCTGACTGGAAATTCTGTAAATGTCTTACTACCTCCTGATGAAAGGAAGAAGGCTAGATACCTAGGAAGGAGCTGCTCTTTTTTTTCTTTCTTTTGAGATACAGTGAGAAAAATCCTGAATGGGAAATAATTCCATGGAGCAGGAACAGAAGTCAGGCACTCTGGAAGCAAAAACACAAGAGTGGGGATGCGCAGGAATCAAAGTGATAAGGCAAGACTGGTCCTAGAGGGCAATGAGTGTGTCTTTGGAAGTTCTGTTCTGTGAGCAGTTAACCTAGCTTTAACCAAGTGCTTTGGCTGCATGATCCCCTGAGGGTCCCTGCCAACCTAAATCATTCCAAAATTATGACTCTGATATGGGAATAATACCTCAAAACCTTGTTTGGCTCCATTCTTGCCTGCTGGTGGATCAGCTCATCGCATTACTTAGCTTTTTACTTTTGGTATTTCTTTAATTAAAATCTATTAATAACACAGAAACAGTGTAAAAATGGCAGATATAGTCTGAAAAGTATGTTTATGGTATTTAAAAACATTTATTTATATTGTGTGTGAGCATGTGCCTGTGGATCCGTGTTGTCTTGATGCCTTTGTAGGCTAATTCCTGAGTCTAAACCAGCCTCCTCATTCAATTTGGGCAAGTATCAAATAAACCCCAGAAATTTCCTCTTTCAAAAATGGTTATTGCTCATCTTTGGTATCCAAAGCAATGTCAGCCTGCCTGAACTGTTTTTGCGTAAGTGTAAGGAATTCAAGCTTACGTCTGTAAGTGTAATCTAATAGGCAAGATTTTTGTGTCTTGAGGATACTCAATATGAAAAGTTTTTAGGGTTTGGTTTGGGTTTTTTTCGTCTGTCCGGGCTTCCTTTCAGCTCTTGGTGTTGGGCTCGTAATCTTTTAAATTCCCTATCTCAAAATTGTCTTTAGGCACTTAGATTGTAAAAGAGGAGGTCTTTCAAAAGACAGCCAGTTACCTGGCTTGCTCCTGCGTTATTTTTTGGACATACTGCCAGACTTTAATTAATTTTCATTATCTAGAAAAAATGTTATGACGAAGGCATTGGCCTTGCTGTCAAACCTGAGGATCAGTAGGCTAGAGCATTCTGATCTTTTCTGTTAAACTGTTTTGGACATTTGGATATTCTGTTCTAGAAGTGCTGCCTTTGAGAATAGTTTTGAGAGCTGACTTGTGTTAACTGGAGTGCCCTGAATCATTATAGTTGTTAAAACAGGTGTCTTGTAATGGCTTTGTAGATCAAGCATTATGTGGATTTGTTATTTACTGTTTCTTTGATTGAGAAGCACGAATAGGGAAGAAAGTCTCTATTTTAGAGAACAAATACTAATCTTACTCTATTTAGGAAATTGTGATGTTACTTTGTCCCTGTGTAACAGAGCTAATCGCAGTAAAGCCAGCCTGACTGGCACTTCCTTAAACAGAAGTCAAACACCATTTTTTGGATTGAGAATATGGTTTTCAATAGTTCTTTAAAGCACTCATGTCTCTCATTTGACATTGCTTCGTTCCATGCTTTAATTTTAAACCAGCTTTCAAAAATTGTTGCGTGCTCACTGATACGTGGAAATAACATTGCAGTCACTGAGAAGCAGCTGTAGAACTACTTGCTATTGGGATGAGGGTTTGTTGCAGTTCGAGGGTTTTTTTTTCCTAGAGCTTGATATCTCTGTAGAAATCTTAAAAAGATTGATAACCAGGTTGAGCACTATGGTGCTGTGCTATACATCAAAACTCCAGGAAAAGGAGAGCAGTGAGTTTGTGTAAATCTCTTAAAGCCTGCTAGTTTGCCTAATTAAATCAAATCATAATTCATGATGGAGAGGTCACAACATCTTGTTTCTCTTCTGCTGTCTTTGAGAAAGTTATTCAGCAGTGCAAACGGAGCTCCTTTTGAGATAAAATGAAGCCAAATAAAGTACGGTTTAAATGCTATGGCGGAGGGGCGGGGTGGAACTAGGTGATCTTTGCAGTCCCTTCCAACCCAAACCATTCCATGATTCTAGTGCAGGTTTTGCTTCAGCAAAGTTATAATCTACAACCTTAATGAAGATTTTTCCCCAGAATCACATTGGTAGGTAGTTGGTAAGATCGTAGCAGTTAAGCACCGTACCAGCTGTAAACAGTGGCGTCATATGTCCTCATCTGTCGAGAAGCTTTCTAAGTAAACAAAATATGTTTTTCTATGATGGACTTTCAGGGTAGGGGTGGTCTTGCAGATCTGGCTCAGTTTCAAAGAGTAGAATGAAGGCTTTTCGTGCTAAGAAGAGGTGGTGAGCACTGCTCTCTGGAATTGGCCTAGGTTTACTAGGAATTGTGTAGGCTTATGAGTGGACAGAGTTAACGTAACTAGTAGAAGGCGTTTCCAGGAAGTCCTAATGATAAAGGGCATAGGTAAATCCTGTATTCATGAATAGTTCATTGGCACTCTTCTGGTACTTTGTAACTTTGAATATGCTATGAAGTAAAAACTAAACCTTATACTGTAGGCATTTACAATTGTTTTCACGATAAAATGATTGGTATTGGTTTTGCTTAATGTTTTGTACTTCATGAATTTTAATAGATGTAAATGAAACAAATTGATGTATTTTAAATTACTTAAGGACTTTTTGGAAAGAAGTCACACACTTAATCAGTTACACGTAATAGTTTGTAGACTGACTTTTTGCTTTTTCAAGAGGATTCTAGCAACTTGACTAACCTACTTTTAGTGTGAAATCTCCTGTGTTGAAAAGGATCTACTGGCAGCTTTTTAGAAATAAAAAATAATGGTGCACAGCATTTCAAGCATGCTCATTTTTCCTGCTCTGTCACTGAAGAGAATGTGGCTGAGAGGTTGCAGTGAAGAAAAGCAGGGAGAGAGAAGCCTCTCTGTCAGCCTCTTCTGTAGTCTGCTGTTCCTTATTTTATTGCCTCATTTGTTCCATGATAGAATTGCAAAGCCTCTTCTGTAATAACAGGTATTCCAGAAATACAAACTTCCTGCACTTCTGAAGCGTTAGAAGAATTACCTGTTCTTTGTTTGTCACTTTTTATCTAAATAGTTTTATTGACTAAAAATGTGGTAAAAGTAGGATTAGGGAAGAAATATTTCTATCAGATGCAATAGAAGCATTTCAGTGTTTATCTGAGAGACTTGTATTGCCACACAGGCCAAAGCTTTCCGAAATCAGTAGTTTGGGGGGGACACACAACACCACCAGCCATTTCCTTTATGATAATAAAATTGTGTATTTTTTTACGATGTAGGTTTTTCGGAGCATCAGCTTAGAATGAATTTGAGGGGGAAAAAAAACAATTAGTCTTGCTGCAAACCAAGTAGGTCTCTGTTTTTCAAAATTATTACTCAAATTTGAACAATGACTTTGATCTTCAACTTGGTGAAAGCATGGCCTTGTATGTTGGGATGTTTTGAGATCCTCTGAATTGAAGTTCAAGGCCATAAGAGTTTGCATAGACGTTTCAGATCTCTAGCTTTTCAAAATAATACCAATTGGGACATCTTAAGAGTTGTTGAGTTGCTGTACTAGTGACGTGAAATAAGCTCAATTATAAGTGAGGTCATGTTTTGAAAAGGGGTATGAACAATAGTAAACACCATTCAAGACCTTGAAAGTGCCTTCAGCTACAACAGCAACCGAAAAGGAGATCTGAAAGAGTGAGAGAAAGAGGCAGTTTTGTTAGTGTTTAAAAGAAAATCTGCTGTCTGGAGACTTGTCTCTTGAATTTTGCGTATTTTAATTAACCACCTTAGTATTGACATGTATTTTCACCTAAAAGTTTCTCAAATCACTGTGTAAATATTCCCAGGAAAGGAGTTGCTTGCTTCTGGTGTCTGAGACAGGGAGTATGGGGGAAGGTGGAAGACATTGCATGTAACTAAGGATATTTAAGAAAGAACAGGAAGTTGTTCAGAATGAAGATAGTGTTTTGACCCAATATAATTCCTTAGATGAGGTGGGATACAGATTTATTCTGTCGTATCAATTTTTTCTTTTTTGTTGAAACTTCACTTTAATCAAAGCACATCATGCAGTTTTGAAACAGAAATGTGTAAAACATTTGGACAGTAGAAGAGAGAATTCTGTTAATCTGGGGATACTAATGTGTGTGTTGTGGAATTGTAAATATTTTAGCATATGTATGATTTTCAGAGAAAAGTCTGTAAGTCAGCTGATAAATAAAAGGAAAAAAGGCTCCTGCTGTAGCATGTCATGATGATAATGAAACTCAGTGAAGCACTTCAGTTATGCTTTCTTAAGTCATGGCAAAGGATGTTACGGGAATTAAGAAACTTGGAGGATTCAAGGGATTTAACAGATTTGTGGTGATGCCCTCATCTGAAAGGATGTGGTGAGCATTCAGAACATGTATTTAAAAATTTCTGAATTCTCCCCTTCAAACTCAGATTTTAAGCATACATTAATATCTTCGGTTTTGTATGTCTTAAATGCTAGCTGGCTTTAACAGCCTTAAATGTTACCATTGTTGCAAAAGCAAATTTGTTTTCAAGTGGTTGAACATAATTATACTGAGACTCCAAATATGCCTGAGAATAATATGGAAGTAAGGGGTGAGGAGAAGCTCAGTCGTCTGTCTTCCTACAGCTCCCACTTTTCTCCCTTCCCTCTCTGAAATAAACAAGACCGCCTTATTTTAGGGTAACTGGAGGATATTCTATGCTAGATTTTGCCTCTCCTTGTTCTTTTGGAGTGTGTGTTTCAGTAGAACCAAGATCAGTCTTCTGCTTTCTTCGCCTTCCCATATCACTGACTTTCTTGACTGCTTGCTGTGCTCTAAGTTGAACCAACAGCACTGACTGGATTTTACCAGAAATCCTAGTGGAAGTTGTTCTTTTTCTTACGCAACTTAGAGACTTCAGAAGATGTATGAGAATTAAAAAAATTTAAAAAAAAATAATCCATTTTATGATCATGCAGAATGTCTTGAGACTGGTAGGATGCCTGAGTTTCAGTATTAAAAGTCCACTGATTGGGTTCACTTTTTATAAATATATGTTAAAAAAATGAACCCAAGAATATAAAAATAATTCTTTAGTGTTGTGCAATACCTAACAAGATTGGGAAAATGAGTCTGCTAATAGTGCCAATAGTGTAACTTTTGACAAAAGTATATATAAAATATTTCCTATAAACTTCCTTAATTGCTTAAAGAGGATAAGAATTTTTTTTTGCATTCAATTTGCTTTTAGAGATGCTCAGCTTCAGCAAATGTGTTTGAATCTGCCACAACATCCATCCATATTTTCTTAGCAACTAGATATCACTCAAAAATTGCTGTGTTTGCAAAAATAATTAATGCTGTTTTTAAATCAACCCCAGTTTGACTTAGACTTTTGTGGAGCCAAAGTCAGTATATTTGTTTCCAGTAGTAAAACAAAACAAACAAAAATCCCCTCAAAACAAACAAACAATCCCACCAAACAAACCCAAACCAAAAAACCAACCCTTTTTCTGTAACATGATTTCTGGAAATGGTAAATATTGGAGTGAGAATAAAATATGCTTTAAAAAAACCAACTTCAAGATGGTTAAATGTAGTTAATAAACATTTTACAGTGAAAAAATGGTATAAGAATGTAGGCATTACTACTTGTTCTGGTTATATAACCTTTACAAAGACAGGTAAAGTGGCACTCTAAATATTAATTTGTTTTTCTAGCTTTCTGTCATTCCTTTTGAAAATGCAAATCACATTAATACAGCCTTCTTATGTAATAAATTTAACGTGATAGTCTTATCTTGTTAAAATGACTGTTGTTAATCTCAAAATTAAAAAAAAAATTCTTATGTCTCACTCATTTGGATTTTTTCCATTTCTCTTTTCTTCGCTGTGTAACTTTGAGCATGAGTAGTTTTAATGAGTTCAAGCTCTTAAAAAGTACACACTGAAAAATGTTCATCAATTAAATTGCCTTGCAATGCTTTGAAGCACTAGCAAATAGTTGCAGCCTTGTCTGTTAATGAAACAGCTTCAGAACATCTGAAACCCTGTTCAGCCACAGGTTGATGATAGAAATTTTTGATTATCCTATTAATATAGCTCGAAATTAAATCTATAAGTGGGTCTCATATAAGAACTATGCTTGCATATTTTCTGAATAAACTGGTACTATAGACCTGAGACATTCTTTCTACCGTTTGGTCATATACTTTCATATTTAATTGATGTTTTGCTACTGACTCCCCCATTTCTTTAACATGGCACTGTATTTTTGAAAAATGCTTTAGCTTCAAGTTGTTTAGCAGTAACCCAGCTCCAATTGAGACCACAGGGTTGCAATTTTAGTTTTCCTCTGTTTTGACTCAGCTGATAGGAGTCAAAGCGGAGCACTTTCAAATAACCAAATACTCTTCTGCAGTGTTTTTGTGGATGTCAATTCAGTTTCATGGGTTTGATGAAATTTTCTTAAGATTTGCAGATTTTTAGAAACTGTTTCTTTTTAAAATTATACTTGGAAGTGGCTGTGCACAATAACAAGGGTAAGGGGGGGAAGCTGTTTCAAATTGGAAGTCATATGGTTGTTATTGCAAGTTTTTCCATAAAAATATGTATTTGAGTAAAATAGAATAAAACATCAGGTGTCATAAGATATGTCCTGAGTAATATCAAGAGATTAAAAATTCTTAAGCAGTATTAGTTCAAGGTAAACATAACTCATTTCAGCAAATGATTCATTCAAGGCATCCTTTGAAAATAATCTTACATATGTACACACAGACATGTGTAAATAGGCACATATTTTTACTGTGACTCCGTTGATTTTGATCACGTTTAAACCAGAGATGTTTCTGTATTTAAGATTCAAAGTGGAGGGAAAGGAGACCTACAGTGCTCACTGGCTTTGCAATACTGATTTTCCATATCCTAATTGTTTCTATCTTAAACAGAGCTGCTTTAATAGATATATAGTTCATATATCTATGAATACTACAAAGCTGCTTAATTGTGTATCCTCATTTTTTCTAGGACTGCTTGTTGAAACGGCTTAATGAGGAAAAGGATTTGTTTTGATGACGATAGATTGGGAAACATTTAATCATTTTATAGGTGTTCTGGTTAAAAGGCGAGTGTGCTAGGAACTGGTGATGGGGACATTTTCACAATGATATAAAAAAAAAACAAACCCCAAATCCTACAGGTGTGTTTGGCCTCTTTTGTAGAATTTGCACAAATACAGCATTAAGATTGCTTACCAGTTCTGAGCTAATGATTTATTCAGGGTTACCCTTTGCTAGCTAGTGCTACTTTGGTGGTTAAGTGTAGGTAGTTTCTTTCTCTACTACAGCAATGTGCTTGCTTTTATTTTACCCCATATTCATATTTATTCTTTTTCTCTTCATTTGCAGCTCTTTGCAAAAAACAAACCTCCAAAAGGTCTTTATGTCTATGGGGATGTTGGTAAGTTTCAGATACATCAGTTCCAATGGAATTTTCTCTAAATGCATGGTTATTTAAATTCTGAAGTGTCTAAAAGACTTATGTTTATGTAGCATTATTGCTTTAACAAATTTTCCAGGATTAGTTTTCTTCCACATTATGATGTTATTTAATACAATTACACTCTGAATTCTGGAAGCTGTTGGACTGGACTACATGATCATTTTTTTAGTGTTACCCACTCACTAATATTGAAGAATGCAATTTAAGGATTTGGGAAGTAATTGAGGGGGCCATGGGGAGAATTTATATATCCTAATTACAACAATGCGGCATGAAAACATACTTGTTTTTCAAAAGGAAATACTGAGGATGTTTTCTGGATGCAGGAGGAGCCATTTGTGCAATCTTTGGGCCATCTCTTAGTGGATCAAAATTTTAAATCAGAAAAATAAAATGCAATTGTTCCAAGTTTTTGAAGAGAAAATACAACTGTTCTTCACAAAGAGTCTGATTTTGTACTTATTCTGTGGAAGAGTACAGTTTCATTAGTTCCAATCTAATGAATAATCATTATTGTAATCAGTACATACTGTTCTTAAATTAACTACCTGTTGGTTTTATTTGAAGGCACAGGAAAGACAATGGTGATGGACATGTTCTATTCGCACTTAGAAGTAGAAAGGAAAAAGAGAGTCCATTTTCATGGCTTCATGCTAGATGTACACCAGAGTAAGTGCAGACACAGATATTTAAAAGAATTTTATGAAATACTTTATCTATAAAAATGTCTGTCATTCTCATATTCATATTAATCAGCGTAACTTTATTTAAGCAAACAAAGTAAAAGACAGGAGACAAGTTTAAGGATTTTAGCGTTGTCTGTCACGCCAGAGTAGCTGTTAATTGCGTATTATTTCTGAAGTGTCTTTTCTCAGAGATTCTGTATACCCGATTGTGTGGAAAACTTGGATGTGTATTTAGGCTTAAATCCTTAGCTAAATGTTTTCAGTTACCAAGTAGCCTATGTGCGATATGAAGAAGGCAGTTGCTAAAACTGAAATAGTAAAGGTTAAATTCAATTTGCATTTTGAATAAGCAATAACTAAATCAGGTATAAACGCCAAGGAGAATGAGAACTCTTCTGGTTGTCAAATTTAGTAATACTATCAGTAATTTAGAGGAAAAAATAATAGAAGGAAGCTCATCCTGGGTTTCAGAAAATTTTCTGACAGGGTGAGGCACTTAGTTTTGAGAAGATACTGGTTTAGATATTTTAAAATGTACTTCTGTTTCTAAATTCTGTGACCTTAAGACACTGTGAAATTGGTAAATAATGCTGTAATTTACAATTATTGTGATAGCTGCATTTTTCTTGGGAAGCTGTCATCAGTGTAAACAACTTCTGCCACTTTTAGTGCCCTCTTTTCTATCGTTGTTGGGTCACTGTTGCAGTTTTCTGTTTCCATTTCTTGTCATTTGTGCTTTATCATAACAAAGGTAACAGTGCAGGATCTTTGGCTTCCGAATGTTTCTTTATAGTCAGATGGGATACAATCCTTGAGACAGTGAAGTATGGATGTAATAATCTTACTTTGTGCCAGTAGCAGCATCTTTACATTTGAAAATATAACTGTGTTGCTAGTCTGAGTTCTTTTAACTGAATGCATTCCAAGTATATCTTCAGAGCATGCAGTGCACAGATCTGTGCCATTGATTTGTAAACACTGCAAGGGTTTTACATGCCTAGAGAGAAGCTTAAGACAGAAAATGACAAATTACAAAGTGAAACTGAAACTAAGGTCATAATTTGGAGCAAGATAAAATTGTAACTTGTATCACTTTTTAAAAGATGAAGTATAGGTGCAGAGCATTCAAAGGTTCTTTTGATTTTTGTTTTACATATTTCTAAACAAGAAAATATGAATCGCATAATCTGTGAGCTGTTAATAGTTCCTGGATGTGGTTGAGAACTGCTTTGCCTCTTGAAACTGGACTAAATTTGAAGCTTTCTTATTTTTACTGACTGGGTTACTTTTTGTTTGGTAGCTAAATAATTTTGTTCTCCCTATATTAGGAAAAAAAAAAAAGAAATATTCGTTCATTTGTGTTTTATCAACTCAGGAATACATCGCCTTAAGCAGAGCTTGCCAAAAAGAAAGGCAGGATTTATGGCCAAATCCTATGACCCAATTGCACCAGTAGCAGAGGAAATAAGCGAAGAGGCTGCTCTCTTATGTTTTGATGAATTTCAGGTAAGAAGTCAGAGATTACTCCTTCACTTTAAGGGAAACTGCATAAAACTACTTTTAATCTTAAAATATAATACTTGTTACTGCTAATATGGTGTCTGAATCGCTGGCCAGTAGTGACCTGCAGAAGTGGGAGGGTGTAAGTCGTTTCACAGTTTTGAAGATGGTGGTGGTGTTTTTTGTATTTTGTGCTGTTTTTTCTTTCCCACCAGGAGATAAGATGCAAGTTGGTGATGTAAGTCCCCTATATAGTGCATTCATTTACAAGTCTAGTTACTGGTGACGCAAGGGAGAATTTGGTCAGAGGCTCATGAGAACTTCAGGGCAGGGGGCATCACCCCATCCTGTCCCCAGGAGAGTAATCACCTGATACTTGCTTGGCATGCCTGGTCTTTGCTGTAGTTCATGTAATGGAACAAAATTGTCTCAGTGTTATTAAGGGTGTGGAAATAACATGTCAAATTCAACCTAAATTATTTCCTAGAGTTATTGGAGCCTTTGGCACGGCAGTGCCAGATTACATCAACATAACGAACATTTTCATCAATTTCTATTGAATTAAATATGACAGTTAAAAATAAACTCATAAAATGATCTTTGCCCAAGCTAGTTTGGTTATTTAATTTGTTTTACACAGCTTGTGAATTTTGTTTTAAGGGTATGTCACACATTTAAGTGTAGTATTGCTTTATAAAAATTTTAGAAGAGGCGAGAGGTATTTGGAAGCTCTAATCAGCTGATATTTTTTTTAATTCAGAGAGAAAATGCAGAGCTAGGTAAGAACAGATCTGTGTTAGTTCTCAAATCACTTAATAGTGAAAGAATAATCTATTTACTTTAAATTGCTGTGTTATGCTCTTGAATTCATACATTACTGAAATGGATAGAACAGTTTATGTCTCCTAGCTATTATTTTACAAGCCTGTGCACCTGAGGAAATAACCAGTTTATGATCAGCGCCCATGAAGGGGATTTTGTAGCTGTAAAGTAGGAGATGTTGTTGGTTTAAGTTATTCTTGCATTTTTTGACAAGGGATAGTCCTTTGATCTATGGTTTCAGAATGTATGGGATCATTGCAATTGATGCTGTTTGATCATTTCAATTGTGCTTTATCTTGTGAATGTGAACGCTGGGCTTCCAAAACTTGCAGTATGAAATCTAAGTACAGAGACAGTTGTATTGACAATGAGAAGAAATAGGAGAGAGCAGGGAGGAGTGTTAACTGCCATGACATCAAATGGTAGAAAGAGGTGTCTTTGCTGTACCATGTATTAATGTAAATACCTGCTTTTCTGTATAAATGCCCACTGCTTTCATATTCTGGTGCTTCGTTTCCAGACTGTCGTGCTTCCACATTTTAAGGGGAGAGACACTGATAGATTTTGTTTCCAAATTGATTGCCTGCTCCCCCTGCTGACTTGCTCGAGGTACATCAGTCACTTCAGTTGTGAAAATCACCTGTGATTTTTGTCGGTGGGTCACAGTTGGGAAAGTAATACAGAACTATACTTCAAAATCTAAGACTTTGCATTCTTATGTCAAATTTATAAATCTACTTGTTCTGAGTGTACTAATGTACTAAACTCACAGATTTCTCCATAGCTGGGTTTCTTGACTGATTTTCTGTAGCATGGAAAGCTACACAAGCTTAGCTTACTGAAGAGGAGTCCCAGCTTTCTGAAATTCTGCAGAAGGCACTGAATTTGGGAGAAGAAACCCTCTTCTTAAATAGTCATGAAGTAGTGCAGTGCCTGGAAGAGTAGCTCACACAGTGACACAATTAACATTGATAATAAAGAGTCGTATCTAATTCAGGACATTCACAGGTCTTATCTGTGGTGGAGATAATAGCCAGATTTCACTGCAGTCTGATTCACTCGTATTTAAATAATCGCTAGATTAAAATGAAACTGGAAAGAGCTGGAGACTCAGAACATATGCTACTCTGGCTTGCAGACAAAGCTACTCTCCTTTTGGACAGCTGGAAAGTCAAACTGGGTCTGTACTTCCTTGGCAAAATACCTGTGTGTTGAGGAAATATCAGAAAAACTACTGAGATTTGCTTGAAACAATTCAAGTTGCTTTCAGATGCCTGTTGGAAAAAGAAAAAAAAAGGAGAATAAGCTGAATTCATTTAATTATTTATCTGAAGATCAGACACAGGACAAATGATAATGTAATAGGGACAGCGAAAAGTAACACAACTGCTTATATTTCAGAGGAGACCAAATGCAGAACTTCCAAAGACCAAAGCATTGCTGAGGTTTTAAGCTCCTCTGACAGTGGGCTAAAGCGAAACGGAAGTACTCAGGAGTGAACCTAGTAACAAAGCCTAGAGTGGAGGGTTCACTAAATGGCGTAAAAAATATTTCAGTACTTTTTGAAGTAGTTCTGTGTGTTCCAATATATTGCTGAATTTCAAAAAAAGGTAACTGTCTTAAATGTTTCTTTTTTTTTTTTTTTTTTCCAATAATTGTGTGAAAGCCACGACCTTAGTGATGGCACTAAGTTTCTGAGTTTGTCCATTCTGAAGCAGGTGTTTCATCAGCATCTGCCTGGGCCACAGGCTCGTGGGTTATTAAAGCGTTGCTACTTCTTACTGATCAGTCATACAGTTGACTGTAAATATTAAAGCCTTTTATTTTAAAATCATGGAATTTTTAAGCCATACTAAATATGTGTCTTCTTTTTGAAGAAAACCCCTGGAATTAAGCTGTTTGTAATTACAATTTTGATGTTTCAGAACACAGAGGTTGGCCAGTAAAAAGAGACTAGGTATTGTTTAGCGATCAAATAACTGTATGCAGGTAATCAGAAGCTCTAATTTTGGCATGTGACTGTAACCTGTTTTAGTATTGATAATGAAAACAAAATCCCTACTTCCTGGTAAGCTAGATGATCACACAGTTAGTCTTTACATATACCATTGGTACCACCTGGACTTAAAACAAGCTACAACTTAGGGAGTTTTTAGTAACCTGCATGCTATTAAAAGCCTCTAATAAAAATTAGGCTCTTATTTTTGTGCTAATACTAATTACTGATAATACATGCTTATGTTTGTCATTCATTACGTGGAACTGTACCAATCAGTGGATGACTGAGTCTCAGGCACTTACACATGTAAATTAACTACTAGTCTAGTGTGTTTTCTTTTTTTTTTTTTTTCTTTTTTCTTTTTATGTGAGTCATAATGGAAAGCAGCACTAGGTCATAAAAATCTTTTCTCTTAAATGCTAATGAAATTTCTCCATTCTCTCCATTAGCAGTCTCTCCTTACTGGTAATTTGTAGCCTTTGCTTCTGTTGCTTGTTGCAATGGATGCTGGATACAGTAAATACAGGAAATTACAATGCTTTAGTTACTGTCTTGTACCTGCTTTACCTTACAGAAATTTTCTGTCTTTCCCAAGCAGATTAGATAAAAAGAGTGCATATTTGCATCCCAGTTCTCAAAATGGCTCTTGCTTTTTGACAGAACTTTAGAGAGTTAACCTTTTTTGTAATGGAGTTGAAAACATCAAAATTCTGCATCAAATAGCAGTTCTCATTAATAAGAGAGTTATTCTTTTCTTTTATGTGAGCATCAGTATTCTTTCCCTCCCTGTTTTCTAAAGGTAACAAGCCTTAGAGTATTTCTAAACAAAAAGGTTTGTAACAAAATTATTTAGATAATGTATTTTTAAAACTTGGCTGTTAGGTTTGCTTTGTGATACAAGAAATAGTTGCCCCTAAAATGCACATATATACTGATTTCTTGTGTGCCTTGCTTTTTAAGAACAGAAAGTTTCTAAATTTTAGTACTCAGAAGAAAATTATTGATAGGTGAGTGCATAAGCAGATGTATTAGACATATGGTACAATAATGAATTACTGCATGCTTTTTGGCATATTGTGTCTTAGTGATTGGAGGTGTGAACATCTGAGGGGTATGTTACTGATTGTATAAAAGTTCGGTTTTGAAAAAGGAAAAAAAAAATCCATATTAATGCATTCCATAGAACTAATTAGAATAAAACTTTGGAACAAGGAAACTGATGTTTACATATGGTTTCTTGCGAACGTTATTGCTTCCAAACTAGCTGTCCAAAATGTAACCTAAGTCTTTTACTATCTCTAGCATAGAATTATTTTTTTCTGCTACCCAGAAAGGTCATTTAGAAATGAGGGGGATGACGTGGAGTGGTGATGGAGTAGGGAAAAAAAATTATAGTGGTTAAAGTCTTTCTGTAGACGTATTACTATCACAACATACACATCTAAATTGGTGAAAGCATAGCAATCTGTTGTAACGAGTGGATGCCACCACTTTTTTACTTCCTCAGAATTGGAGTCTGTTTGGTAAGTCAAAATGCAACAAGTGTCCATATAATACTGAAAGGGAATGCAGGAGAAACAAGTGTAATGATAATAAAGATGGTTTACTTATTAGGATTGATGATCTCAGCTGGTGAAGTCCTGTAAAATGTAAGTTGCTGTTGTAACAATGGACTCTTTTCACAAGAATGTGGGGGTTTTTTGTTTTTTTTTCTTTTTTTTTTTTCTTCTTGTACACAGTGGTTTCTGTTTCCTTTATTTTGTGGTACTGTAAAACAAGTTTGTTAAGCTAAACTTACATATTTAAAGAAATCTTTTGGTCTGGCTTTCCCCCCCCCTCCCCAGTGTCACTTGAGCCACCCATTTTTATTTTTTATTCGTGTTTTGTGCCTGAAGGTTAGAAGAGGCTGACTGTGCTGGAAGTGACTGCCGTGCCTTTTGATTATTCATGGACAGTAATAGAAGGCACTTAGAAAGAACAATGAAATTGCTTATTTTTGTGATGGGCCATCTGTTGAATTGTTTTTTGCAACAATCACACAATAGTATCTATGTCATATCATTCTATTTTCAACAGCAGCTGATTATGTATAGTTGGCTACTTGTCTTTATTTCTGAAGTCCCATGACCATTTAAATTCACCTCTGCAAACCTTTGCCTCAAAGGTAATAGAAATGTAAAACAGCCGGTGTGTATTTCCTCTCTGTCTTCTGTGTGGGTTTTTTTTTTTCATGTTGTTTCTAATTAATTAGGCCTTTTAAATGTTTCGGTCTGTTCTCTGTGTCTCCCACCTGTAGTTTTATAATAGAAGTTAACATGGAATCATTTAGCAATTGGTAAAGAAATGGTGGAGTTCCACAATAAAGAGTGGGCAAGTTTTGAAAGACCATGCTACATTCACTGCTTATTAATTATCCCTTTTATTTTTTCTCACCAAGCAATAATTAGAATCTTTCTCCGTGGCTTTCACTAACAAGCATTTTCCCTTGTGACAAAGCCACTTGCAGATCTATTGCGGCAGAAGCTGAAAGCAAGATAAAACAAATGTGTTGTCTTCTACAGGTCACTGACATTGCTGATGCCATGATTCTGAAGCAGCTTTTTGAAAATCTCTTCCAAAACGGGGTTGTCGTTGTGGCAACATCTAACAGGCCGCCAGAAGGTAAAAACAAACATGCTACTAGTATTATCCAAATACAATGAATCTCAGTATCTTACAGAACAATCATATTAGTTGTACAGCATTTAATACTAATAAACTCTCTAGTCTTCAAGAAGCTGAGATACTCCAATTTGTCTGTTTTTTTCTTTTCCTTAAGGAATAAAGGTTTTTCACGAAGTGTTACTCCTTTCTTCTCTCAAACTCAAGGTGTTCCTTCCCCCACCTCTCCCCCCAAACCCTGTGTTTTCCGATCTCTATCGGAACCACTGGGAGGGTATGTTGGGACAGGGGATTTGAGGAGGGGTGAATTGTTGCCTCTGTTTTGAATGTATTCCAGGATAGGGAAAGATCACATTCTGCAGAAGAGAAGGGAATGAGAGTGCCTTTCTTCCTGATTTCTAACATGGAAACCTGCAGAATGTATCCAAAGGAGAACCCTTTCTTCTTACAGCCTGCTTTGAGATCACTCATTGGGAATTATTTTAGGTGAAAAGTTGTTTCCATTTCTAACAATATTTATTGATAGAGAATGAGTAGCTCGGTAGATCCTTCTACAGAGTCCTAGATCTGCATGGGTTTTAACCAAGCAGTAATTGTAATTTTTTGTAGAGGAGAGAAATGTTTGTTACAGTGTAGCATTAGTAATTAGCATAATGCATATTTTCTATGCAACTTTTATGACACTTTAGATTAGTATTTTTTTCAAATATTTGAAATTAATCAAAGTTATAGTATTAACTGTAACTACCAGTTATTTTTTCTGCTCAAATTAATTGAGTAAAAGAGAATCACAATGCACTTTACCTAAAAAAAAAAAAAAAAAAAAAAAGAAAAAAAAAAAAAC
>VWZZ01001008.1:272502-302669 GCA_013399095.1 Psophia crepitans | reverse complement strand
AGAGAAAAGAAATGTTTTTACTAGAGAGGGAAATAATTTCCCATTTGTTTATTTTACTTGTTTGAGCAAACAAGATGAAATCATAACTATTATAGTTGGGTTAGGTACACATAAAGTAAACTGGGCACTTGTTCCTTATTTGGTTGGGAGCAATCCTTTTTTGGTTTTTGAAGCACCACTCTTCAAAGTTCAGGAGAGATTTTTATCGTAACTTGGAGATTGTGTCCCACATCTTAAATCGAAATGTCATTTGTGACCATTAATGTCATATGGGTTGGTTTTTGTTTTTTTTTAATACATATTAAGTCTCTGTATCCACCTGAAAGACATCCACTTGTACTAGCTACCCAACAGAAAATGTCAAGAACAGCCTATGGAATGGCCTGGAGAAGAGAAGACTGAGAGGGGGTCTCATCAACACTTATAAATACCTGAAGGGTGGGTGTCTAGAGGAAGTGGGCAGACTCTTCTCAGTGGTGCCCAGTGACAGGACAAGGGGCAACAGGTACAAACCGGAACACAGGAAGTTCCATCTCCATATGAGGGAAAACCTTCTTTACTGTGAGGGTGACAGAGCCCTGGCACAGGCTGCCCGGAGAGGTTGTGGAGTCTCCTTCTCTGGAGACATCCAAAACCTGCCTGAATGCAATCCTGTGTAACCTGCTCTGGGTGTTCCTGCTCTAGGAGTGAGGTTGGGCTAGATGATCTCCAGAGGTCCCTTCCAACCCCTATGCATCTGTGAATTTGTGAATCTGCAGAGCTGAGCTGTATTGCAGTCCAGATGTTGGTCACTGCTTGTCTGTTCTCCTCTTCTCACTAATCCTGTGTGCTCTCAGTATGTGTCTGAAACCCTCTGGCAGGAGAGAGAGTTGGGTTAGTGTCGTTGCTGCATCGAGGTTTAAGAGTGCATGAAGAGATTCATGTCGTATGGATACAAAGGAGGAAAGTGGCTTTTTCATTAGAGAGCAGATGTACCCAGCTGCTGACCATTAGCAATACGCTCAACCGTGTTATACTTCTGCCCCAGGGGAATATGGGGGGAAATACTGAGGTGCAGTGTTTGAGAAATACTGGCTTCATTTCGTCACCAAAGTTACTGGATTTTTCGCTCATCCTCACAAAACAAATACATATACAAAACGCACAGCCTTATTAGCTAGAAGAACTAACAGAAATAGCTGTCCTACAGTACAGTTACATGTTTGCTAATTTTTGCAAGTAAGTATGCAATCGATAGCTCCTTTAATATGTAGCTATTGTGACTTGTAGAGTTTGTAATGAGAATGACACGTGGCTTCATACAACTTTGTTAGTAACTATGGTGCAGCATCACCTTCACTGATCATTTTCCTAAATATTTCTGTGTAGGTATCCAATTTTGTGAAAATCATTCTGTAGGAATCCTGTTGGTTTCTCCTGCATACAGTATCCTCTGTCCACCATGGTGTGGGTAGAGCATAGACGCTTTAGCCTAGCTGTAGCCTTCAGGCATGATGGGGAATATAGGACCTGGCATTGTCTTTGTGGGGGATTTTGGTGATGCCTCTCTGACAGATGTCTGTTTTCTCTTACTTATTCTTCCTCTCAGTAATAGATGCTCTATTGACTTCTTCTAAGGCTTCCTAATACTGATGAAACAGAGCAGCCCATTGTACAGTTTGTGATAACATTTTCAGTGAACAAGTCTTTCTGTTATGAACATGTTGGGGAGTTGGATAGTTCCAGAGAAGAGAACTTTATGGTATATAAAATGTAGAGATAAATAAGATATAAAATGCTGCTTTGCAGCTTGTTTTTTATTCGTTTGTATTTTCTTTAACTGCGGATCTGCCTTGTTACATAATAACATCCCAATATACATTTATTGTTTAAATTCAGATGTATTTTTAGCAACTTTGCGTAACTTTACATTGTATAATATTCTTTTTTTCTTGCTTTGGAAAAAGAGCGTACCTAGTAGAGTTGCTAGAGTATAAAGCATACCACAGTATGCTGAATAAGAATGATGCTAACTTTGTAAACTCAAATAGCATATTTTTTGTTTGTTAGGTTTTTTCCCCCTCTGTCAGATACTTGGGACTTAGCGACTACTTGTGTAGTTTTGGCCTTATAATCATACCAGAGTATACCCAGCATTACAAATCCTTTTTTTTATCCTGACTTTAAAATAGATGCTGGCCTTATTTCTTCTGCTACCATCAGTTATATCTCGTTAGAGATTTAAGTCGTATTTCACACTCTGCCTTTTTCAGACTTTCTCGGGATGCTCCTTTCTTGCTTAAGAATGTATTGAATTTTCATACAGCAGAAGAAATAAATTTCAGCTCTTCTTTTTCCCATTTTGTTCCTTCTCTCTGTAGCAACACAGAATTTTATTTGCCAGACTAAAAGACATGCTGACATTGTTATTAATACTAAGTAGCAAAACGGTACTGATTTCCTTTCTTTCAGATCTCTATAAAAATGGTCTTCAGAGAGCTAATTTTGTACCATTCATTGCTGTGCTGAAGGTAAGGACAGTCACTCATTAAACGCTTTCCAATTTTGCCTGCTGTATTAATAAATTAGAAATTTGTACAGAATTGCTTTGATATTGGTTTCTAGATAAGATGAATATGCTTTATCCATGTGGGGCAAAAATAATTCAAGGTAAGGCAGAAAGGAACTCTTCCTCTCTAGAATTAACATGTCTTCAAAGTTGGGCATTTACTGTGACAGAAAGTTACCTTTTTGACTAAGGTATCAGAATTAGTTTGTTTGGGTAGGACTTCCTTACTGCTGTGTCTGTGCCATGTGACTTGGTATTCCTCTAACGGTTATACTGTGATGTACTTGTGAACGTCTTATACTTACTATGCTACAAAAACCTAGTGTTCCTTTGGTGTGAGGACTTTAGTGTTCTGTGTGTACCCCTCAATTACATTGTTTCTGGATCTGTGCATTTTTTGCCCCCTTGTGTGTATGTGGCTTTCTGAATGGAGATTAGTGAGGCATCCTGTCTAACAAGTAGAAGTTTTCAAGCAAGCTCCTTGGATCTGCATGTTGTAGTGTGGCAGGCCGTAAACTTTATAATTGCTTCATTTAGATTAAAAAATGAAGCATCCTTTTTCAGTGTGAGTAATACCATCAGTGCTTACTTTGCTGTTAAGAAGTACGTATGCTGAGCTCACGTTTTAAGTTCTGGGCAAGTCACAGATATTTTTAATTCACAAACTTTGAGTTAAGTTGCTGAGGGCCAGCATACAGCTCCTGTGTCCTGCTCTGCCTGGGTTGATGTGACATGTAAAATAGAAATAACAGCACTTCCCTAGCTTGCTACAGTATTGCCAGTATAAATACATACAGAAGGTTAACTGTATCCATACTAAAGACAGAAGGAAGGCAAGGAAAAATGTAAGGGTAGGTTTGGCTTATTCCAAATAATTCCAGAATAGATACGTTGCTTGGACATGTTTGCTAAGGTGGTCAGCAGTAAAGCAGTTGGCGGTGCCTTGGGCTTTCAGGGGTGCATTTTGGAATCATAAGATTGCTTAATTGCCAAAGCACCTTTGAAAACCCCATTTAATGTTGATGTTTGAGCTCTTACCAGGTTTCAAAGTTAGTATGGTATTGATATGAACATGGCACTCCTGTGTATCTCAGAATGGCTGTGTATAAAGTCAGGGAGGTTACCAGTGAAAGTGGTTCTTACCTGGGTGGCTTTAGAAAACTAAGAAACGTAAAAATAAATGAACAACCACTTCCAGTTCAGATTCTTGAGAAGGCTTTATTCTGTAGCTGACTGCATTGCATGCAAGAGAGGTCCTAATCATAGACCATTTTCTAGAATAGTAGTAGTTTCATAGGCATTTGCTTTTTGAAATGCAGCACCATGCTCAGTCAGTATGTGTGGCAAACCTTTTTTTCCCTTGCTGTTAGCCAGTCGTCTTTTCTGTATGTCTTTCCTTGTTGACTGAGTTTTCTTCCTTGATAAAATTAAAGCTCTTTCATTTCACCAGTGATAAGACTTACAACTATCTATCATGTATGCTTATTTGTAGTTTCCTTTTTTCTCTTTCTGGCTAGCAGAAGAAAAAATGTGAAGCATAGTTTATGCATACAGAATATCTCATCAGGACTGGAAAAATAATTTAAATTTTTGGAAGGGACCTTGTGGATAGAGTGCTGAGAGAAACCCTGAAGGTGGATTGGTTTAGAGTTGCAACAGAGGATGGAGTAGTGCAAAAAGAAACAAGTGGCACAACCCAGACTAGGCAAATATTACCATAATAATGGGAGAAAAAAGTTTTCACTCAATATTTTGTTCACAAGGAGCTTACTAAAAGTCTGGATTGCTTGGGTTTTTTTCCCCGTACATCTTTGTGTGTTACCACTGATCTATATATATCTGCCTTTAATGTCACTTTAACAAATATTACCAAAATATCATGATTCTGTCCCAGAAACATAAGGCCTGAAAGGTAGGTCAGAGAAAGCTTGTAAACAAATGCTTCTCTGAACTTAGATGGAAAATGGAAGGGTGACGGCAAGGTATTAAAAATAATAATTAAAAATTTTGCAAATAGGCATTTTGAATTCAACACATCAGAGGCAGGCATTAAAAAAACCACACTGGAATGTAATTTAAAGTAAGATTTTAACAAGTGACCTTTACGTTACAAAGGTGTAGTTAGAACTAAGTTGATATTCTGGGTGTGCTGATTTGAGAAATGCAGATTTGGGCCTCCCCAGTGGCTGTATAATCTCTACCGTAGCATGCCTGTATCTTTTTCTCATGGCAATGGCATTAATGGATAGAATAGCTTCTGCATCAGCTGCTTATAATTCCATGGGTGACTTTGGGAAACGTAGAGATGATATCTTCCAGGGTTTTGCGTGGAAATACAATGGAAAAGTATTAAATTGGATGCTTGCAGACGTGATTTATTGTTTTCTGTACCTTCACGTCATTCTAAGTGCCATGTGTGACTGTGGTGGTAGTGTTCTCTTCTAACCTATTTCCTGGTGGTGGCTTTGACAGCTTGGACTAACTTCTGTCTTGGTTTTCTCTGGACTCAGAACCTCCTGCAGGGCTTTTATTTGGGGTTTGGTGAATGGGTGGGTTGGTTTTGTTTGTTTGGGAAACTAACTTCTATGATAATAAATCTTAAAATAAGGCTTTAGCACTAAAAGTAATTCAAGTTCAACACAGGAGCTTTGAATTCCTTTAAGTATTCTTGGAAAGAAGGGATGAGTGGGAAGTATTGACAGCACATTTCTGTGAAGAAATGCTTCACTTGCAATAGATTTCAGGCTGTTTCCATTTCTCACAGGTGGAACGCATAGTTCCTAGGTGCCCTGGTGACTGTTACATAAAAAATCTTTCCTATCAGATGATCAAAAGTAACAATTTCTTCCCTAGATTTACAATTACCCATGTTCATCCTTGACTTTGTTATTATTTTTGTTTTCTTCAGGCTATATAATTCGGGTATCTGCTTTTGGGTTCCTACTTCTTACAAAGATAACTACAAACCAATTTCT
Organism: Psophia crepitans; assembly: GCA_013399095.1. Taxonomy (NCBI): domain Eukaryota; kingdom Metazoa; phylum Chordata; class Aves; order Gruiformes; family Psophiidae; genus Psophia; species Psophia crepitans. Next base: position 297,146 of record VWZZ01001008.1, on the reverse strand, counting down.
GTGGAATAAGCAGGAAGGTGAAACAGCGCTCTAGGGAAGATGCAGTTATCTTGAAAAGTTTGCCTGTATTGCCTTTCTAGGTGGTAGGTTGCTGGGGACAAGTGATGGCTGAATGCCTGCGATGGGAGGTGCAGTTGAGAAGTTCCACTTTCAAAGCTCCAGGTCTGTGTGGTTGGGCAAGCCAGTAAGACGAGTGGCAGCTCATCCTGCCCTGCCTGTGTCCCCTGCCCAGTTCTAAACATATCCCAATGTTCTGATCTTTTGAAATCTTAAATAGTTTGAGATCTAATTTTTCAGCAATTCTTTAATCCAGTAACTTAAAGTGGTAGTTTTCATAAACAGGGAAAAAAATCTGAATTGATCGGTACGATGTTGTGGCTAAAATTCTTTGGGACACAATACTTTCTATAGAAGGGCTTTGTTTCTGCAACATTTAAGAGTGGTTCTTCAGTCTATGAAATATTATAAAGATAGAGCTTTAAAGAGATAAGAAGTATTAGGAAGGAAAATCTTTTAATTCTGTAATTGCAATTAGATTCAGCCTCTTCTGATTGAGCTTTTAATCTTGCAGCATCTCTTACCGAGCATTTTAAAGTGCATGGAACTCCTGAGTGATTTTTTTTTTACAAAGACAGTTCTTGAAAAGAAAAACACTTATTTCTCACAGTTACTTTGTTCAAGTGCTTAGAGCAGAAATACTCCAAAAATTGTTAATCCAAACCAATAACAAGTATAAAAATTTTCTAAATATTTTAAAACTGGTTTTCAAATAAAGCTATATATCTTTAACAACTTGATGTAAGATCTGAAGTGAGGCTCTTCAAAAAAAGGAAGAGAGAGCATGCTTTAACTTGCTGGTTTGGCAGTAATTTTGGCAACATTTTAATTTTTGCAGACATTTAAATGAAGATATGTACATCAGCCCTTCACTGTTCTGGAATCCTAACGCAGTGACTAGCTCAATGCTTTGTTCTTTGGACAGTCAAGAAGGGAAGCTCCTCAAATAGTTTGTTGTGTAGAGTCTATAACTTAAATGGGCAGTTCTTGAGCGTCCAAGGGTTTCCTGGAACCGTAGGGTGAAGTTTTAAAATAGACTGAGTCGAAATACCAGATATGTAACTTCTGCATTTTGTTAGGTTTTCTTCATGCAGCAGACCTGCCCTGCACTAAATTCTAACTGAAAATCAGGAAGTGTTAGAGCCTTTCCTAACCTGAGCATGCCTTTAAAAAGTACAGTTTTAAAATAAAATGTTTGGCTTTGGCTACCTGCATGTTGCTTTAAGTAAAGAGAAGCAATCAGCCAGAAACCTGTTGTCTGCAGGACATGAAATTACTGTAAGCTTCCAATAGTGAACTTTTCTTTTTCTCTTTTGGTTAGGGACCAAATCATTGTTTATTTTCAAACTATTTGGTTAAAATGACTCTTAGCAGTAAGCATTGCACACTCCTCTCAAATAGCAAGCACTGCATTTTCATATGCTGTATTGTTTACTGTCTGTCTTGAAATTGGTTAACGATTATTTATTGACACTGTTGCCTACTCTGGTTTTAATGAAAACATACCCTTCTTTCAAAGCAAGAAATAGAGGAATTTAAAAGTATTTTCACTTTTCAGTAACTTTGAATGTGCGAAAAAGATTAGTTGAAAACATTTAGAGCTGTCCCTAAGGAAATTGTGGGAGTTAATTTTGTACAAAGGCATTTGGTAGATACAAGATGTCTTTGATGGTGCACTCAGCTTTTGTCCAACCACCTGCGTGAGAAATGCGGGCATTTGTTGATTGGCGGACCTGCATCTTCCCCCCGCACCCCCCCAAAAGTCATCTCCTTGATGAAATTGATTTGTCAGTTTGTTCCAGTCTAATGGTGTGATAGCCCAGCAGCTTTCAGTATGTTGAATAGTTAAAACCTGCTTTTGAGGTCAGTGTCAGCCACTCTGACCCCTGTGAACTGTCACCTGAGTCAGAATTGCAGGGATTAGGCCTTTGATATTGTGATGGCTTCGCCTATCAATTGACTTTTTCATTACTGAAGATGTTGGGCCTTTTGTTTCCCTTCTTAGTATGTAAGCAAGCAAACTCCTAAGTAGAAGGAGCATTTGTTCTTGTTCTCTCTCTCTCTCTCTCTGCAAGTAATAGAAGTACTCATCTTTTGTGAAGTGTACCTAATTAAACATAGAAAAAAATTAAAAATAGAAAATACAGCATGATTGCAAGTATTTTTGCACTGAACATCAGTATGATTTCTGGGTACTTTTAGTGTGATAAGTTTGTAAGACTGTCAACTAACAAAATGTTGTCTATAGAAAGCAAGGGGTCAGATTAGAAGTTACCAGCCCTTTCTGCATTCAGCCTTCTAAGCCTCTGTGTGTGTTTAAATTTAAACACGAGGATTATTTGAATAAGTTCAGAGCACTTAACTGTTATGCGATTTTATAATGTACCTATTGCTTTAGTGTTTTCTCTAGATATTAAGCTGTTCAGTCTGTTTACCTTCTACATCTGTCTAACGTGCTTGCTCCCAGACAGTTTATTTAGATGTAGATCAAAACTTTAAGGATAAAATAGTTGCTGCTGTAGCTCAGCGTTGGGCCCGCCTTCTCGCTTCCTGCAGTTGTTAGGGTTTCCTGAGTTCTTGCTTGGTTTGTTTACTCCTTGGTTAAAGTGAGTAAATCAAAGCATATCATAGATATGGAATAGTTGATTCCTGCTGTATCAGGGTAAATTAGTCTAATTACACGTGGCAGTTTTATTTGCTTGTGATGTAATGTGAAATGAGGTCCTGCCTCCCCCCAAAAAACCCAAGCCAATTAATAAAGCTTTTAAGCTCTTTGTCACAGGCCACCGTGGAGGTCTGCAGAGAAGAACTTTAATCCAATAAACATTTCATTTAGATCATGAAAAGAAAGCATGAGGAGAAGCTCCTACAAGAGAGGGTGTTACCAGCAATTCTAGCCACGAATAGATGTGAGGAATTTGCCAAATTAACCAAGAGGCCTTCATATTTAACACATAAATGTGTCAAAACTAATAATAGAATAATTTAATGTGAGTTGAACCTTACATTGTTAAAATTCTAAGAAGCCACAACTGTTTTCTTCAAAGACTTTACTGTTGAGTTGGATGGACAGGGCAAGAGGAGGTTGTGAGAAACCCAGATAGCAAATAACACTGTCCGAAGCTGGTGGAAAGAAAAAAAAAAAAAAGAGGAATAGATAATTAGGTGTAATTAGTGTGTATGAATTGTTGTCTCCCTGCCCTTGGCTTGAATAAATTTCAGAGAAAAAAAAACCCTGGTGGTGAAAACGCTTTGATGTAAGAAGAGTCATTGTGGTTTGGCAGCATAAAGGCAGTGTTTTATACTTACATAATGGTTGTGATACAGAAAGAGTGAATGGACCCTGCACCCCCCAGCCTGCTTTACAGCAAGGACTTTTGGATTCCCTTGAAACAAAATGCATCAGAAGTTTTCACTCGTTGGTAATGAGGTAGTAGACCTCATCAGAGCTAAGTGTAAGCCATCTTTAGCCTTTGTTTAGATCTTAATCGCATTTTTTTTTATTCTGGGAAATCCAGTTTCGTAAATCAATACTACTTTTTTTTCTTTCTCTTTTTTTTTTTTTTTTTCCTCCTGCCTGCCAACAGTTCTGGCAGGAGCAAAGGCTAATACTGGGAAAAGAAATACAAATCAAATGTTAAGAAGAAAAACAAGAGCAAAAAGAAATCTAGACAAATAACTTAATCCAGGGTATAATTCCAATAAAGTACATGTATTAGGGGTGAATTTGACCCTTAGCTTATGAAACATCACGTTATAAATTCAAAGTGAACCCTTGACATTGGTTTTTCACAGAATGCCACAGCTTGTTTATTAGGAGACTCAAAGTTGACAATTGTTATTGGTTCTCTAGCAAAACTGAATGTTATACAGTGGTTTGTGGGTTGGTTTTGGGTGGTTTGCTTTTCTTTGTTATTATTTATTTATACTTAATCTGGAAGGAAGATTTTTTTTTTTTTCCTAAGTGATGTGAAATGGGGAGAGCTGTTCAGTGTAGTTCTTACTGCCTGGAAATTTACTCTGCCATTCTTCTGCTCCCTGGCTGGAAAAAGGAGAGGCTACTTGTCTCCTACCCAGCACAGCTGCATCTGTACCTCCTGAATTCTTTCACCTTTGTCTGAATATCTGAAATACTATTCACAGAACAGTAGATTTTAAGAGTCTCTGTCTTTATTCATGCACCATTATTTTACAAGTTAATTGTCTGTTTTTCCTCCTCTTAGGGGGTAGCTGATTTGTAGCTAGACATTAAAATAGGTTATTGAAAAGTTGTACAATGGATCATATGTTCCTTGTGGTAACAAGAATAGTGGGGTTTCTTAGTTGTTAAAGTTTTGAAGGCTGTAATGTAAACTTGTGCAGCTTCCACTGAATTAATTTTGCCTCTAAATTTCTGTCTGCTGAGCTCTTAATTCTAAAGTTTAAAGTCCTCTTGTCATAAGTGTAAGATGATTTTTAAAATTGTATTTGGCAGTATTTTACTTCCCAGATTTCTGTGCTCTAAGGCCATTTAAAAATAATGCACAAATAAAAAGTTTGTCGTCAAAAATTAACCTGAGCACAGTAGCTTTGTTGATATTGTACTGTATACTTGAATGACATTTTCAAAGTTCTCTTCAGAATTTGTTTGTGGGGTTCTTTTTGGTATGTTAAAAATGGGAACAAGCATGAAGTGTCTAAGGCTGTTGTAGCAATTTCCCATATCTTGTTACTGCAAGTACTGAAGAATATGGAGAAAAAAAAAGTTAACCCTTTAAGGCTTAGCACTGTTTTGTAGAACAAATAGGCTTTTGTACTTGATTTGATCTGTGAAAGGCAACACCTGAATATCATGCAAGACTAAGTAATTATGCCTGATTGTAAGGGGTTTTTTTTTCAGGTATAGGTCACGGGAAATTCAGTTAGGGTAGAGTATGTACAAAGCTAAGAAATATGCAGATTTTCTGTTGTAAGATTGTGTAAAAATTATTTACAGTTAATACTTGCATAAAGGTTAGAAAGGTTGATGAAGTGATATTTAGTTTTGCTTTACTATTCACTGCGTGTCAGAATGTAATTATGACTGATTCATGAAACTGTCTTAGCAATGAACCATCTTTATTAAAATGCTGATCAAGACAAGAGCTGACAGTAATAAAGAATAGAACATTTTAGTCTTATTGCTTTTGAATGATTGCTAATTACCCCAGAGGTCACGTATAGTGCTTATGAGGATTCATTGACATTTTCTTTAAAGTCTACTGTTTCAACAACATCGGAACAGGGAGACGAAAACTGTACGCACACCCATCAGTGCTTGGACCAAGTTTTTATCCACCACCAAATACCTGATGATTCTCTTTCTCCTTCCCCCTCCCCGACAAGATCCCGTTCCCTTGGATCTGAGTAGCACAAAGTTAGGAGTGTTACAAACGTGATTTACTTTTTTTTTTTTTAACAATGCCAATTTTAAGTGTGGATAAAAGGAGCAGCACTTTGAAAGTTCTGCACCTGTACCATGATTGCTTGTGACTTAATGGTCTGGTTGGTCTCCTTTTAGAGCTGCATCAGAGAGAAAGCACTGCACTTAACTTCCTACGCTTCTCTCAGCAGGCTGTGGACAGACCTGCCCAGCTCGTAAGTTCCACTTGGACCAGTTTCAGAGGCTAAAACGTGCTGGTGACATCGAGAGTACGCTAAAGTTAAAACCTGTGGGTATGCTTTGTAGGTCAGAATTAATTTTTCATGACACACTGCTCTTTTGCTTGAGAGGATTCCTGTTCTACCACGGTTATGGATCATTTGGGAAAATGCCGGTTGTAATGGTATCCTTTGGATGAAGAAACTTTTTCTTGAAATTGTTTAAAAAAGAATTTTAAGAAAAAAGATAACCAGTTGATAATCTAACACTGCATGGAGTCAAATAATAAAAAATAAAAAACGTTAAGTCTGCTGACCCCTGTTTACTTGAGGAACTCCTGTTGCTGGCTGAGGGCTCTCATCACATGCCAAAGAATTTTCCTCTCTTAGCCTGGATATAAATGTATGGGAAGAACTCTTGCCAAGGAACGATCTCATTATTTCCAGTTTGCTGGAGGGAAGGAATATCAGCAATCATGCGTATTGTTAATGGCGACCAAATCAGCAGGACAGGTGTAGAGTGGTTTGGGTTTTCTTTTAAATGGGCTGGGTTTTGGTGGTGGGTTGTTTTGGTTTGTTTTTTTTTTTTTTGATACAAGCTAATACAGAAAGTTAGATGCTGAGGATGTATTTGAAAAGGGAAGATGACACCTACGTGGAAATTATGATACCTTTTGCTCAGAAAAAGTGGCTAAAAGTTGCATTTCTCAGGTAAGCATGCCGTGGTTATTAATAGTAGGTGTTCTGATGTGCTTGTTAAGAACTACACCAGAGGTCAGACGTAGCTTTGTGTGCCTGGGGATAGGACTATACTCTTCTTTGCTCACATGAAAAGTGTATTTGATACTGCGGGTGCAGTGCTACCACTGTGCTTGCAGGTGTCTGGTTTGACCCAACTGTGACAAGCTGAGGAAACTCGGCAGATATGGGAATTAAGGAAATAATCACCCCAATATGAAGTGCTCTCACACCTCTGTCACCCTACACCTTCTCTGGAGGTCTTCAGAGAAGGTTTGTCTGATCTTGAGGACCGACAGGATGATTTGTATGATTTTGTACGTTGGTTCTTTTTTTTTTTATTTTTGTGATGCCATTAAAATTCAGAGCAGAGAATGACAGTTGAGTTGCCATATAGTGGTCTTCAGTAAGGTTAAGGGAATGTCTACTCACCTGTGTTATCAAGGGTCATGAGCTAATCACGCAGTTCGAGCTCACAGGGGGACATGTATTTAGTACAGTGGACCACAAGGCCATCTGTTGGCATTTCAGTTCTTTTGTGACACATGGGAAACACGTCTTGAGTACTTGCAGGTTATCCAGTTAACTTTGCCGTTTGAAATTTTCTGAAGCCTTAATTCCTCTACTTAACGACTGATGTCATATACTTTAATTTCTCCACCAGTTAAACGTCTTACTATCTACCATTCTTGATTGCAGCGACAAAAGACTATCAGAGATGCTTACAGGAAGAAAAATACATTTATAGTAGTCTACATTTAATAACTTTCACAGTAGGTATACTGAAAGTCTAATTTTATCTATTCGAACTGAAGATTGTAATTTTAGGTGTTCTGTCTCGAGTTGAGCCTTAAGGCTTTGTCTCTTTTCCTTCTGGAATAAAAAGTTTTTCTGCCACTTCAGTGGAAATGAGTGCATGATCACGCTGTATTTTTAACTTACTAATTGCGTTTTCAATGCTGTAATTGTATTTGTTCTTTGTATACATAAATACATAAATGACTTCAAAATAAATTGTATGACTAATTAATTTTATGCATTTGAATTGAATAGGGTAAGTCAGACTTGAAATATCTCAATAGAATAGAAAATCTGTTGGAAACTGTCGATGGTTTCACAAGAGCAGACTAGACTAACTGTAGCTTCAATTTTAAGTATTTATTTCAGAAACCAAGTAGAGGTTTAGCCCAAGTAAATGAAATTTGAAAGTTTAAATTTCCATCTTAAAAAATGGAAACCAATAGTTACAGTCGTGGCTTTGACAATTAAGTACTAACAATCTGAGCACTGCAGTTAGTTCTTTGGCTGTTGATTAGGATTCTGTGGTGGTGATTAGTGAGTGTCAGGATGCAATCACGTCTGTAGGGTTTAATCAGTCCAGTGCCGGAGAAGTGACTCCAAAGGTGGAGAGAGAAACTGGAACTTCTGTATGGAATCTTAGTAGGGTTTTTCCTCATGCTGTAAAAGGACAAAGGGTAAGAAACAGAGAAGCTTACTTCACCCCCTACTGCCCCCCCAAATCTGCAGAGTTTGCAAATGATAGTACTGATTTTTTTTTTTAGTTGCACGATGCAGAGTATCATGTCATTGACACCCGTGAAGGGGAGAGAGTTGCATGGTAGTACTCGCCTCTCTGAGGTTCAGTATTTCATTCTTAAACTGGTGAGCAGTGTTTGTTTTTCCACGCTGTGCAGCCACATATCTGGTTTTCATTTTCGTAAATTGACTATTTTAAGTGTTCCACTCGGAATACAATATGTTGGTGTGCTTTATTTTCTTCTATTATACATTCTGATTATATGCTTTTAAAGCACTTATCTTGAAAAAAATATATACAGATACGAACATTTTGCCCTCTTCACTTCTGTGAAGATAAGTGAAATGTTTACATGTGTGGAAACAAAGAACTGCGGAGGGTGCCTTTGTCTGCAGAAGAAACCCCAAAAGGGAAAAACTTTTGGATCTCTGCTCAGTGCATGGCTTCTCCGTGACCTCTCAGACTCTGGCTTTAAGTAAGGTGACCATGTGCTGAATCACCCTTTAAACTATCTCCACCGGTACATTCTTAATTTGGAGGAGAAATGCTGCTGTTATTGCCTGACAGCGCAAGCAGTCCTCCCGTTGCTGCCCTCCGGTTCAGCGGTACTGCCATCACACCCGTTCTCTGCTGCGCGGAGCTCAGTTTGTGTAAATAGCCTTACCCACACCAGTGCATGTTTGCATGCTGTTTTGTTTGCATTAATTTATTTCATGTTATCATATAATAATCGGTTTCTTTATTCACACTTCTGTTTGGAAAATTAAGTAGCAAAAAAAGAAAATCTGTAGCACCTATAGATCTCTACTCTGCTGTCATATATTCACACAAGGACAAGGTCGTTCTTACCCTACGAAGCTTGTAATCTAAGAGCAATCATGTTTTAAAGGAATTTTTTCTGGCAGCGTGTTGCTATGCAGATTATAATGTTTTGTTTTAAAGACAGGGGCTGTCCATTTTATATATATTTATACAGTGCTTAACAGAATAGGTCTGAGTGAGCTTTGAAGTGTCTCAGCAAAAATAATTGATGACAAGCATTGATAAAGACTTACATGAACCTGTAGAAGGGTTAGGAAATTCTCGTGGCTGTTTTGTGTAGAACATGGGCTCTAAATGGGTGGCGCACCTTCCTGAACTGAGCATCAGTCTGGAAAGGGAAGAAGAAGAAGAACAGGGGGAGGGAAGAAACTGACTTTGAGGTCCAAGTTATTGAGTGGTTCTTGAGATAGTAATGGTGAAAAATATGCTAGACATTCAAAGTAAAATATAAACCAGAATCTGACTGAGAATGCTGGTTTGATAAATAGGAAACAGAACTGTATTTGAAAGATAGGACAGAATTAAACCAAAAAAACCCACCCCAAACCAAAACTGGAAATTCATTAGGAATGTCCAAGGAGCAGGATAGTAAAATGCCACATGTTTTTCAAAGGACTAAATATCTTTCTGTTAACTGCTGCCTGCTTCTATGCTTACATCGTGTATTACAGAAAACTGCTGTGTATCAGAATTCTGGTTTTCCATTTTGTTTATCTTTGCTTCAGTTAACTTTTACCTCCAAATGAAGAAGAAAGTCAGTAGGACTGTAACAACTGCATTTTATATGTCTCTGAATGGGATGCTGCTATTGCCTTTCTGGCTGAAAGGTCCTATAGCCCAGAATATCTAACAGATATTTTTGAAATAAACCATGTGACATTGTATCACATTAGAATCAATAGTAGTACATTATTGTAGACATGCAACACAAGGTTTATAGTGAAAAGAAATCTTTCTTTTAGGCAACTGTTTGTAGCCTAAAAAGGGCCCAGGCCCATAAATACGCTTTTGAGCACACAAGCTCTTCTTAACTGGTGATAATACTAATTACTTTGAAGTAAGAGAAAAGGGAAGGAAGACAGAAGAAATGCGTCTGCTGAATAGCTATATCAGTAGTATTTCCATCCACAGTTCTTACCTCCAAAGCTCGTTCATTGTAAGGTTAAATCATGGATCCGTAAAAGACTGTCGGTGCAATGAGCAGTGATAAGTTTGTAAGCAGAACACAAGTAGACTAAAATACTGCAGCGCTAAGTGCTGATTTGTATTTCAACGAGTCGCAGCGACCTGCGTAATATAGCCCGGCATCAGTCTGTATTTGAGTCACAGAATGTCTGCTCTACTCTGCAGCTGAGCCGCAAGCACCGCTGTAAATACCAGCACAACAAATTTACACCAGCCGCAGTGCTCAGGTGCACTGTTTCTTCTTCAGCCCTACCATAACCATGGCACACTCTTAAGTATATGTAGTTCTTGTTCATTCTTCACTCTGTGTGCAACACAACACCCAGAGAGAGTGGTAGAGTTTGTAAACCCACCTTGAAGGCCAAAGAGATGGGGCTGAATCCATGCAAATTTTCCGGTTGTTTCCGGGGGAAAAAAATCCAAAATGATAAACAGCATTACTAAATATCTGAGTATCTGGAGTTAATCTAAATAATCTCCTAGTCTGCATAGCTGTAGTAATGTGAGGGGCTTTTTTTCCCTTACTAACATGAAAAAAATAGTACTTGAGCTAATCTACTACTTAGGAAAAATAAAGCATTAGGCAGAAAGATGCTGAGCATCAGTGCCGGGCAAGGAAAAGCTAAGTACACCAGCTTTGCTGTGAAATTTCAGGAATCTTCCGTCTAACCTTGACTGCCAGACTGATGCTGAAGAAAAGCTTAAACATCCTCCCTCCCTTGTGCATATTATTACATGCCTCTGGAACTTTTTTCTTCTGCTCTGTTATTCTCTTTCTTTGTAAGCTTTCCCGGAAAGAAAGGGAATAGATTATAATAATATTGCAGCACCAATGCTATTGTGTTTGCAGTAGCCTTAGCCCAAGATAATGATTTGATTAGCATGGCTTTTTCACTTACCGGAATTAAAGATACATGGATTTTCCTGGGATTCTGTGCTTTCAGGATGATTTTTTTCACCTTTTTCAGCTGTATATCTTTGCAGAGAACTTGGAGGTTTAAAATAGGTGTAGAGCCTTCAGTAACAGCCAAGGGCAAAAAATTAGTGCAATGAGTCATCACAGTCACTCCTGCAGATATTTGTAATCTGTAAGTCCTACGCAACGCATTTGTTCAAAAGGGCCATTGTTCCTTAAATCACTGATGATAGTTCTTCTGAAATTTAAGGGTCTTTTTATTTCCTGCAATGTAGTTGCTATAAATGAGATTTGACATTTCCAGTTTTGATATTTGAATGGCCTAAAGGAGGCTTGGAAAAAAATGACACAGAGAATATGAAACGCTTAACGAGAGTATTAAAGATAAACTAATAGTTCATAGTGCAGCGAAGAAGCAGAGTAATTTAGTGGATTCTTGCAATCCGAAGAATTTTAATGACGTTGAATTACCTACAAAACCCCCAAGTTTTATTGCTTTAATTAAGTTGTTGATAGGAGTATATTTTCCATAATATTAAAACTTTTCTTCCCTTTCTTTTATAGCTGCTTTACCTTCTAGGTATATAACATCGAGCAGTTGTGTATGTTGGCAGTAGCAATAACAGATAAGCAGACCTATTCCCTTTGCCAGAGGGAGTATGAATCCCACTGAGGTTAGTCGAGACTTTTGCTCTCAGCCTCAGACCTTGAATCAAAAGATTACCTTTTAGTACAGCTGGTTTTGAGTTTTCTACCAAAAGCAACTATTGTGGCTACTCAGGGACATCTGTATCATACTTGGAATCTTACAAGGTGTTTAAAGGGGGAAGAAAAAAGAAGATGCTTTTCTAAGTCAATTCAGACATGAAGAAAATGAAACAAATTCTTTCTGATCTGGAGCTTTTTCCATTTTATGCTTCGGTCCATTTTGCAGCGAGACTTGGTGTGGTTTATCTGATGTTTGACTCCTAAAATTTTTAATCTTCCTAGTAGAATGAAAACGTAAAATTATTTTTAGCTTATAAAGTAATAGAGTTTTGGTTGCCTCTGCTAGAATTTGATTGTGGCCTGTTAAACTTTTATTTCTCTTAGTTTTCTATTTCTAAATGTATCTTCTTTAATGTGAAAATAATTTATTTTTACAAACCCTCCCCCCAATAAAGCATCACCTAGAGAGAACAAGTGATGTCCACCCTCATTTCAGTCCCCATGCTATATTATAAATTTTGTGGTTGATGGACTTCTGAAAATGGTTACTTTTTGTTTTGAATATTTGAATGATTTCCAGCTTATTCCTTTGCTTTGATATTTCTAAAGGAGACCTCAATTTTGTGATCTTGAATTTCAGTTTTGCAGATGATATTGATGCTGGTAGTTTGTCACAGCAGCGCGTCTTCTTTCTAACACAGACAATAATAAATACAGCTTTGGCTTGAGGAAAGCTTTTTTTTTTTTTTTTTTTCTGTCTCTATAGAAATACTGCAGCACGGTCCAGCTTGATTCTGGAATAGACTACAGGAAACGAGTGCTTCCTGCTGCTGGAAAACTTTACTACCTGTAAGTTTATCTATGATGTGGTATTTGCTCTCTTTTTCCTTCTTATTTGCCAATCATTTCCTAGTCAATGGGAAATGAAAAATGTATAGTAGAATTAGCAGGGTGTGACTTTTCCTTTCTTTGCCTTCTGGTCCATTTTGTTCAGCAAACCGCCTTCCATTATGCCTTGATATTAACTTCATTAAACTACATTTTCAGTATCCACGCTAGCGTCATTTATAATGTGTGACTGAATAAAAACTAATTAGATTTTTTGGGGAGGTGTGGTGTTTGGAGAACTGAAGTGACAGATGGTTAGAAAGTAATGAATATCCTCTTGTAAGAGATTGCACAATTCTCTTATAATAGAAGAACATCCTTATTGTATTTAAGTAATTAAGTATTTATAGAAATCCAATGACAAGGATTCATTTAATGTTGGGTGATTCCAGTGCTGTGGATTAAAAAAAGAAAAAACCTAACACCCTCCTATTTTGACAGATTGTTTCTGTTTATCATGACAAAATTTCTTTAGCACTTTATTCTATATTTGCAAATAAATGTATTTAAAAATACGTTCACAGTTGTGCTTATGGTTGCAGCATATATCTGCCTAATAGAAACATCCTCTTTTTTTTTACATACTTTGACACCTTTGCATTGCAGACATTTTTCTGTCTCGTATTTGCTTTTACAGTATTGTTTAATCAAAGACAACCTGAGCAAGGCAGACGATAACTTAAAAAGATATTTATAACTGTTGTATCTTTCAACACAACATACAATATTGATTTGAAAATCATGTTTCCATGAAGAAAGGTGCAATGTTTTCATTGATGTGATAGATATTTGAAAGAAAGTATGTTCCTATCACTTTTATGGTAAAGTTATAAATTGTGGTTGTTTGTCTGGAAGGAGGAGTGCTGCTTCGTAGAATTACAAGAGATAACTCCTGCTTCTGGAAGGAAATGACAGCATTTCATGTATGGCAAACAGATCCAGTGCAGGTTCTGTATCTTCAAAGTGTCACTGTATGAACTGAAGAAAAGTAACTCCCATATTCTTGCCTGACTCCCCTTCCTTTAAGTTTTGCACTCTCTGCTTGGGAGTACTGTTTGAAGCCGCTGCTGTTCTCTCAGTGTTGCACAGCGTGGCTCTTCTTCTGATCTCTATGTAGCTGACCCTGCTTACGGCTCTGCTCGTTGTGCCCATCGCACCCTGGGACTTTGTGTGGAGAGCACCTACCATATTCTTTTCACGCGAAAGAAATATGAACCACATATGTGGTTTCCAGCAACTAACAGGCTACACATGGTGCCTATGGCATCAGTTCTCAGAGGAGAAGAAATACGAGCAAGTCCCAGGAGTAGTACCCAACCGGAGTATTTCACGGTGTTCTGCTGCAAAACTGGTGATCAAGTGAATGGCAGAGATTGGTGAGAGGTCTGTCTCCTGTTCTCTCATTGGCAGGATGTTGGTTACCTCTAGAATTTGTGTAAATCATTAGGAAGCAGCAGGGGAAAAACAATTTTAAAAAATCCCATAGCTGCCAATGGAAATAACGTACTTTTTTGATCATCCTTTCTTTTTCAGAGGGAATCTCATTCCTTACTCTATTCAAACTTGTTGATTGGAGCTTTCAGCCCTGCAGAACTACCTTAGTTATGTGGGGATTTGTTTCTCTTTTTGTTTTAAAATCAGGTGCTACACAGTATTTTGCTACAGATTTTTGAAATTTAGTTAGCAGTCTTGTCCCCAAAAGAAAATGTTTTTGTCCAACATGTTTATGTTCTCCTATTAATGGTTATAGTATCATCATTACATTTTTTAAAATTCTCTTGATGCTTCATAATTTGTGTATTCTTTTTTTTGATTTAAAATAGGCAACCGAGGGTTGCTTAAAGTGGTTTCACACTCATCTGAAAGCAATCAGTGTAACACAAGATTCCTGATCAAAGCAACTTCCTTGATCTTAGTCTCAGGTGTCTAGTTTCAGAACAAACTTTCTTGGCAATTAGGCGTAAATATCCACCTAGGCATCATATTCCACTGTTTCTTCATGTAGCCTTTACATCAAACTTTTTGATAGTTATATGCATACTCATATGCATACTCTCTGATATATAGAGATAGATATATGCACTCTTTCTACCCTTTTATAGCTTTTTTTTTCCTGTTTTTGTCTATTCCTTTTCATTGTCATTTTGTCAAAGGAAAGCAGCACATAAATATCAACGTTGAGAGAAACTTCTTTTTTGAAGTTACAATGTAATGTAATCTTCTATTCAGAAAAATTTTTCTAAAGTGTTTGAAATGGTACTTGCAGAAGTTTGGGGGATTTGTGTTTTTTTTTTCAAATTCTACAAGGTTTGCTACTGTTAAGTTTGGGCTAAAAGTAGTTATTTCAGTTATGTCAACACTTTTCAGGTGCTTAAGGCCTAACGAACAGGAAAGTAATTGTGTAACGTGCTGATCATCACTTGTCATTTAGAGGAGGTCCAGAACTGTGTGGAGCAATGCAACTTGAGTGCATCCACGATCTGTAAAAGTAGACTTTTCACACCAAATGAGCTTATACAAACTTCAGTGAAGCATTATATATCCTAGTTCTAGTTTATTGTCTACCATAGCATTAATTTACTATTCTCAGCTTTCAAACTCAGTTAGAAATATTGTCTACCTGTCTGTCTTTAAGAATGAAACACAGAAAAATTTGCCCTCTAACCCATTCAGTGACAAAAAACAATCTCTGATCAGACTGATTTATAATTCTTGTGGCAACCAGAAAATTAATATAAACTTTACTTCAGCTCTCAGCACAGATATTTTGCCTTTCACTGTTTGTAGTTGATTTTTTCCCAAACAGTATTGGGAATAGAGGGGGGGGAAACTGATGAAATTACTAAGGCAGAGNGTTTGTAGTTGATTTTTTCCCAAACAGTATTTGGAATGGGGGGGGGGACTGATGAAATTACTAATGCAGAAATTGTGCTGGTATTTTGAATTCCATAGTTTAATTTTGCAAATTGATCAATACAATCAGTTGACTTGATTTCCCTCCTCCCCGCCGCCAAGAAAGCTGCTCCAATATTGAATTTCACAAAGTCCCCTCTCAGAAATTTCAAAGGATACTTCTTTAGGTGCTTGACTGCCTTGCCTTGTCTATTTGCTCTTATTTTGCATGCAAGATAGAGCCAGAAGCCTTTTTTCTCATTGTGTACACATAGTGTTAATGGATCTGCACAGCCTGTATTGCCTCATTACTGGAAACAGCTCAAAACACAGAAGTCTTTCAGTGTATGCAAATAAGGCAGAATCATCTACCTGAGAGTTAATATTCTCTACTTTTGAGTGTATTCTAAATCTAATGTTTGTATTTAGAGCATAACATCCTGTTCTCTTTTTTTATGGGCAAAAAGCTAAGCAGGCTCAGGCAGCTGTTTGATGTTGGCTTCAAGTGTTATTAATTTCATATTCTATTATTCTTTTCACTGTAGCACAAGTGAAGCTGATGTGGAGGCTGTCATGGATAAGTTGTTTGATGAGCTGGCTCAGAAACAAAATGATTGTACGTAAGTTAATTTCTCTTGAAAGAGAATACATTTAGAACACAATGCCCAATCTCCACTGACCAATTAATAAGTTCCATTGCTGTATATGGGTTGATGCCACACTCAAGTGGCAGTCATTGTATCAGCATTTTGTCTAATTTATGTGTTGAATCATGTGCTATTATTCATCAAGCTATGCATTTCCTATCTGTAAGAGATGAATTTTATAGTAATTATCCAGAGAAGATTGAGTCTTTGTTCATGTTCCCATAGTAACTAGACCAAGGATTCTAAAAGTGCAAGGCAGAGAGCTGAGGCTGAATAAAGCGTGTGGAACCATTGCAGACTTCACGTTTGAAGAGCTGTGCGACAGAGTGAGTACCCAGTCAAATCTAGATCAGTTAACGCTCAGACTTTTCAGTTTTTGAAAAAAACACACATCCAAACCACAAAAATTCGCTATTTTCCCAAGTGCTAAGTTAAAAGGGCTCTTTTTAACTTGGCAGAAGGATTTTGAATGTAACAGGGGAAAAAAAAACCCACAACTCCCCAGAGGAACAATATTAATTTTCTTTTTAATGATACAATAAACTCACTCCTAAACATATCAGAGATTGTCTTCAAATGTGCCAGGGCTAACATCATTGCTGGAATATTAGCAGTCATAACATATCAATATGTAAATAGCACTCAGATACTGTTTTTAAAATCTGGGGTTTAAGTTGATACTCAGGCAAAAGAGCAGCGATCCTGGCACTACTAGAGTAAAGCCGTTGTTGCATGCCTTAGTTGTGCTTAGCTGTACAAAGGCTGTTTAGTCCTGAACCTTCTCAAAATTTGCCACATTTTGCCAAATTCTCTGCTAAACATGTGGGAGTTGATACCTGCAAAGCTGTTTGTACATAAGCTCTAGTGGGTTTGAAGACAGTTCCCCAGAAGATGCGCTGTACTTCGGTGACCTCTCTGCTGACACCCGAAGTTACTGTTAAATGGTCACAGCTGTAAGCTGGACCTTTGATTCAGGATGTTGGCCAGACATTTGCTTTATAACATTTATGTTTTCATTTCCTTGTAGCTACCAGGTTGGACAGAAATTTCACTGGTTATGTTTTCATAAAAACACATCTCCACACCTTCTGCAAATGTGTTATGATAGTCCCTAGTAGCATAATCACATGCTTAAAACTAAAACAACATGGCAGACAGTAAATGATTTTCTTTAACAACTTCCTCAGTCATCGCTTATTTTCTTTGTGTATGCCTCCATTCAGTATCTACCTTTAATTGTTGTATACAATTATTTATTTTGCCATAATTTTTCTCTTCAAATCACTAATGTACCTCCATAAATGTTAGCGTAAGGTGGTATCACTGTGCTCATTTCACAGGTAGAGAAGTATAGTCATGAACTCCAGAACTGTCCATTAAATTTGGATGAACGGCTTGAGTTGCCCCTATCACAAATGTAAACTTACAGCGCTTCATAGTGATAGTAAAAAATTCTCATCAGTATAAGCTGCATTTAAGACCTTGCCTGCCCTGTTGCTGTTAAAACCTGCTAAAAGGCAAAAGAAAAATCTAGTTGTCAAACCATGAAACCATGTTCCTTTTTCTCATGAAGTCTTTTAATTTTTGATGGAAAGATCTATACATGCAGTAAACAGCAAGAATGGGAAGTCGTTCCCACTGATGCCACAGAAGAAATAGATAGGATCCAGAAGAGTGCACTGGTTGTTTGTAGCAAAAAAAAAAAAAAAACCACCCCAAAGTCAGGAGACATTCAACATGACAGGAAGTGTAGAGTCATTCATATATATTCAAGTAAGCTAAAAGTGGGAACAATTTGTGGAGGGATAAAGCAGAAATCTGTAGGAGACATAGCTGCAAGGTATTTGGTACTGCTTGTGGTGCCAAGTGGTAGATAAGTTGACAGACATCATGAGTGAGACTGTTAAGAAAAAGGAAACCGGGAGCCTGAGAAAGATGTAATGAAAAGGAAGATCCACAAAAAGAAAATACCGGAGGGGAATTTGTTGGATTTGGCTAGAGTCAATCTGCAGGTTTTTTTGTGCAGGACATGGGGACAAAGTCCGGTGGGAAGGCAGATTGTGTGAAGGGACACGGGGCAGGGAAATTCTCATTAACAGGGAAAAATGAGATATAATTGATATGATTGAAACCTTACGGGACAATTCATAAGAATGTGGAATCAGTATTTACAGCCTACTTAAGTACCGAGTGGCTTAAGAGGTGGAGGACAGTATGCAGTGTTAAAGATGCTGGTACCTGCCTTAAAGTTAATTAATACAGGGATCTTGGATACATATCAATCAGTCTACTAATTAACAAACCCAAGAGGGTAGTACTCACAGGGATCTGTTACAAATGGAGAATGAGGTGCATTGCTGCTTGAGCACTTGGCTATAAAAAGCATATGAAGAAAAAAATACCGTTGTATGGGAAGCTTATGCTCTACCTGAAAATGGTGAAATGTAATTAGCCTGAAAATTGCAAATGATAATTTTCTAGCATAAAATGTACTACATCCAGTGCAAGGTCGTTTGGTTTGAACAGCTTTATGAGAGCTTACAGTGATGAATTAATCTAGAATGTGTTGTGTAGAGAAAATCTTCTCCATAATTTTCTAACCTTCAGTGTAACCAAAAGATACTTCCAAACAGTGAAACTGCATATGTGAGTGTTCAGGAAGAGTAATTTTCAAAAGCAAAAGGGAAGTGTGACCAAAACTAATTGGAAAGGGAAGTGTAAACAGCAACAACAAAGAAGAACAAGAAGGACTTTTTGAGGAAGCAGATAGTAAAAGCATGTCCCCTGTCACTGTCAAGACTGAATCAAATAATGCGGAATGAATGGCAACTAGTTACAAAGTGCAGGGAGATTAAAGGGAAACTAAAGGTCATGGGCAAGTCTGCTCAGCTATAAGACTTCTTGTTAAGTATAATATGAGTTTTGATATGGTTTAATATTATCTGAATGTTATTGGCTTATTTATAGCTGGAGATGAATGAACTTTTAATAATGATGTGGAAAAAGGAAAAGCTTTTGCC
Source organism: Psophia crepitans (assembly GCA_013399095.1). Lineage (NCBI taxonomy): Eukaryota > Metazoa > Chordata > Aves > Gruiformes > Psophiidae > Psophia > Psophia crepitans. The sequence goes on along the minus strand of VWZZ01001008.1, from coordinate 278,117 downwards.
AAAAATACTTGTCCTAGGTGAAGCAGAGGAAAATACTGTTTCACTAAAGGACTTTCAGTCTGTTAATGGCGTATGTTAAAAGTAGCCTGCTATACATTTGCATCATTAGAGTCCTGAAAAACTAGGCTGAGATCTCTGACTAGCTTTTTAATTTTGATAATTTTTGGAGTGCAAGAGAAACTCCATAGCACTAGAAGAATGCTACTATGTGCCACTATTAAACAAGCAAAATCCACACAACCATGGTGACCGGTGTAACTGCAGGCTGTGAGTCAGATTTTAGTCCAGGAAGGGTAACGGAGAAGCTGCTTCTGGATTCACACAGTGGATAACTAAAGAATGGAAATGAAATGAATCCCGGTCTCCCTGATTTTGTCGAAAAGGTTGAGTTTTGTAGATGCTGTTCTTACCAAGAAACTGACATAACAGTGTCAAGAAAGTATTGGTTAAATGGATTGATAAGTTCGTTAATTAACATATACAAAGAGTTATTACTGAGGGATTGTTGTTGAGCGTAGCATTTCTAATGAGCACATTTCTATATGAAGCCCAGTACAATATTTTTTTTTCCACCCAGCAGCTTTGCATATAACATAAATGCTAATACAAATTTGCTGTAAATACAAACAGTACTGTGTGTATGGGGGGAGGAGCCATGAAAATAAGGATGTTGTGTGCAATTTATTTCTCGTCAGAACTGAGATTTTGGGGAGGAGGGAGAGGGTTTGTTTTGGTTTGGCTTTTTTTAAATCAAGGCAAACACAAAATTTTACATCTAGAAGTTGGGAGCACAAGTCCTTCACAGGAGGAGGAGACTGTGTCCTAGCTGTAGTGACTTGGAAAGAGATTTGAGTGTCGTAATGGACAAGCAGTTCAAAAGGAGCTTCTGATCCAATGTCAGAGCGCTTAGACCTAATTTCCTCTGGGATGTGTAGAGTGGAAATAAACAGGATGGTGGAAAGATTATATTAATTTTGAGAGCATCTCAGACTGATGGCAGAATGTTAGGTGTGGTTTTGATATCAAAGACATTGAAAAACATGAAGAGGCTGTTGAAAAAGCCACAGATCACGTGAGCTGGAGAACTGGTGCCTTCAGATGACAGACATCCAGTTCAATTTGTTTAGCTTATCAAAAAGAGGACTGGGAGATGGCTTCGTAATGTACAGCTGTTTTCACAGGGGAAAAAAATAATACAGGTATGAATGGGCTCCTATATCTAGCAGAAGGTGGAATGATGAAAACTGGAGATTACAGAGAGATTAATATTTAAAAAAAAAAAAAGAAGAGAAAGCCCCCATTGACACATTTCAAATGCTGAAGGAAGTGGCGTTGTACTGGTGTTTTGGGTTGCAACTGGGTGTCGTTTTAGGAAGAGGTGTTTATGTTTGAGCTAAGTACTAGTTCTTAGGTACTTAGTTCTTCTAAAGTACAGGAAATCGGAGGATCTCGTGGCTTCTTCTGGTCTTAAATTGTCTGAAACAAGGGACGTGAGAGTCAGGGTCCCCGCTGCCTCTTGGCAGCTGTCTCACTGCACCTGCACGTGCAAGGAGTAGGTTCAGCAGCTGGCAGGGGAACGTGCCCAGTCCATCTCAAGGGGATAACCTGCACTCTGCCCCCTCTTGCTTCTGGGAGCAGACCATATTTAGTCTGCCATCAGTCTGTGCAGTGAGCTCAGACTGCATTTTTCCGAGGCTTGTAACTTGGATTTGAGTGAGGTTTCACAGGACATGTCTAAGACATTTCCCTGATACCAAGCAACTTTTCTTCCAGATTTGACATTCCAGGTCCACAGCATGGAAACACTACAACTTCCCACTGAGCCACTGCTGAAGGAAAGTTGACCTTGAGGAACAGGGTCTGTAATAGACTTGCTTTCAGAAATACAGTAATTGACTGAAACTTTTACAAATTTTACTCATTTGCACATGCAGATGTGTGTTCATGTGAAGCCAGTTTGAGGCATCCATTTAGAGTGGGAAAGTTTCAAGATGAAAATTAGTTTCATAGCGGAAGGCGGTTATCAACTCTGTTTAGGCTTTTGTTTACATGTTTTCCATCTATTAAATAGCAAGTTTTTTTGGTGTATATGGAAAAGATTACATTGTCAATATCTTCAGACAGAACAACTCAAAGTATAATCTAATTTGCGTTAGTTAATACAAATAACTTTGGTTAAACTTATTTCCTCTGTTACATTTGGTTCGTAATTCCCAAAACATTATTTAATTTAGAGTAGAGGGATAAGTGAGTGTAATGAAGGAAATCAGTTGTTTTGGGAAGGTATTTTTGATTACACTGAATTGTTGCAATGTTATCTTGGAATTGCAATTTTTTTTTTTTTAGTTTTCTGAAACTGGCATATACCACTGCTCGCGTGGTTCTCCGTAATCACTGTGGCATAAGTGGACAACACTGTACCCACAACTTGGTGATTTAATTCCTTTGGCAAAGAAGGTTCCAGAAAGAAGAATTTAAGTTTTGCAAGAGGCAACGTGTGAAAGGATGGATGCTTTTGTTATGTTGGGGAAATAGCTCATCGCCCAAATGACTCTGCTTTCACATCATTGCGCCTATATGGTCTGGTCTTGGGTAACTGCTACAGTGCAGTCCAGAGGGATAAACATCTGGACCTAAAACTCTACTTAGATAAAGGAGATGGCTTGAAATTATTCAGATGATTACTTAGTACCTTTTGTAATGCAGTATTTCATATGAAAAGTCTAAAACTTTTTCAAATTCAGTGATGTTTCCTTCAAAATAGAAACAAAATTCTGTTTTAAAGGGAAATATGAAAACATTTTCCACTTTGGTATCACATGATTTCATGAAATGTCAGCCAATACATAATAGATGGAAATAGCAAATCAGCAATTGGTAACTTCATACCACTTGAAACGTCTCCTGGCTTTTAAGTAGAGTTTTCAAAATAGCTACTTTTGTAATTAATACCTGAAGACCTTGGGAGATAGAGGTGGTGCCTTTCTAGTATTACAGTCTTTCGTTTCTTGTTTTATGTGATAGCATCAATTTTTTTCCTATCAGGAATATAATGAGTTATTTTTGTCTAAAATAATGCATCAGCGTTTGGTCCATTACTGTTTATAAAAATAAAATACAGAGAATATGTTGTGTGCAATGCTGATGTGACATGCACTTGATTTGGTACTTGTTACTTTTTGGCATCTTGTTACTTTGTTGTGTGTGTGAATCCTTAAATCAGTTTCCCAGTTAAGGAAAATCCCAAGTTTTAGCTAATTTATTTAATATCACATTCATACACTTGGATTTTTTGCTTTACTGGCTATGTGAACATGTGGAAAACTAAAAGCACTGGTTAAGAGAGTATTGATCTGTTTTAGTTGCTTTAGAGCAAAATGAGGACCAGTTGTTAGACGTGACACACCAGGGTTTATGTGGCAGTATGGCACATGGTAGCGTCTGTCGTGATGTGAGAGTAGTTACCTGCTCGCTCGAATGGAGTCCTGTGTATGTGCTTCTCCAGTGCTATCATCCAGCAGAACGATGCTTGGGTTTCACCACAGTGTTTTTTCTCATCTCGTCTTTTCTAAGGCCCCATAAAGCAGACAGATGTAGCCAGAGAAGGCTGGGAGAGGCAGCAAGCAGAATACTGACATCTAGTTCCTGAGTATTCGTACTAATATCAATGTCCCCCATTTTTTTTTTTACTTTTAATTAATTTCCTGCCAGTTTCTCCATTTATACAATGCGGGGTACATTTACCAATGGAGTTAGGTTGTTGCAGATCATAATTAGTTTATTTTTTTCATTGAGTTAGCGTCTGAATGAAAGAGCACCACGATAGTGGATTCTAAGGAGCTGGTTCTTCACAAGCAAATACAATTTATAATTGGCCTTGACAAATTCTGGAGGCTTTTTGGAAGGTCAGATCTGATAACTTGGATTCAACAACGTGTTTATAAAATGCTTTTTTTTTTTCCTTATCCCTTTTCTCAGCAGTTGTATGTATATCCAGTGTTCAAATGAAAATGTTTTTTTTAAAATCAAATGTACATATTATCTTGATTTTAAACTCTTAATAGCATAAACTAGCATTCATGCAAATGTAAGTCTTACTACCCCATCAGAGCAGTTTCATTTCTCTGTCTTTACACATAAAGATCAGTGTTCGTTACACCTTAGAAGAATCACCCTCTGCCAGTCCTTTCTTCACTTCCTTTGAAAATTTTGTTTAAAAAATGGTAATTGTGACAGTTTGGCTTGAATTTTGAGTTGCTATAAATAATTTAGACAACAGTGTTCCTTACACATAATCTTCCAAGGTCCTAAGGCAGTAAAGAGATAGTGTCTTCCTGACAGTACAAAGGCTTCCTCTCGCTTGTGCGTGGCACCTGCTGCCCTCTGCTGGGAATGCTGCCTTTGGAGTGTACTCCAGCACATTTTAGCCTTTTCTTTACAAAGGTTGAATAGCTTTGTTTCCTGGATCCTACAGTCTTTTCATGAGGTAATTAAATATTTCCTTTCATCCAGCTGCTGAGTACCACTGACCACAGTGTCTTAACATGATAGGAAAGTATATCTGTGCAACTGATTTTGTGGCTGGGTAAATTAAAGAACAAGCAGTCACGTTACGTGCAAAAGGTTTAATACAGAAATGCATGGAAGTGCATGAAGAAGTCAGTGCTACCTGGGAAAGGATATCAGCAAAGTATTGCCATATGCATATTCAATTCCTATATTCACCCTGGACAACTGTGCCTGGCCACTGTTAGGGGATATGGGACTAGAGGAATCTGTGGGGTTTATTTTTAAAGTCATTTACATAAGGTCACGCTTTCACTGTGAGCTGGAAAACCTAGCAAGGGAATTTGGGTTGGTAACCATTAGGAAACATACTGCAGCATAACAAAGCTAAGAAAATAAATTTAGTATCTATGTTGTAAAAGGTTATCCTACTGTGACTTTTTTTCACCCAGAAGTTATTTAGCGTTTCTGTAATTGGCAAAACAGAGTATTTGTGTAGATTAACACAACAAAGAAGTGGCAAACAGTTTCTGTTAGGTTGTTGTTCCAATGCAGTAGGCACATTGTACAGATCTGGAGGAAGATGGGATTTCTAACTTGAATAGCTTGCATTTCAGAATGAAAGGTGTAACTAAGCTTTAAACAAACAAACATCACCATTTCCAAGGGCAGTAAGTGGTTTAGAAATGCAAGTGTCTGTCCTTAAGTCAATTGAATGTCTCCCCTACGTGATGACACTACTCAGCCGCATTTGCAGTGTAATGATTCTGAATCATTTTGAGGACATTACCTTCATTAAAAACTGCTAAATGTATCCACTGTATAATTTGGTGTCATGAAAGGTGTTAAATCTAGTTGGCAGCTGGTCACTAGCAGCGTTCCCCAGGGCTTGGTCTTGGGGCCAGTGTTGTTCAACATCTTTGTTGATGACCTGGATGAGGGGATAGAGTGCGCCATCAGTAAGTTTGCAGATGACACCAAAGTGGGAGGCAGTGTCAGTCCGCTTGAGGGTAGAAAGGCTCTTCAGAGAGATCTGGGCAGGTTGGATCGATGGGCTGAGGCCAACTGTATGAGGTTTAACAGGGCTGAGTGCTGGGTCCTGCACTTTG